>JAGDQP010008129.1:39626-60517 GCA_022664845.1 Lepisma saccharinum
TCGGATTCGAATAATGAAATTATCCGGATAATTATTCGAACAATATCCGGATGAATAATTATCCGGATAGTTTTGACAGCCCTAATCCTCATTCAGATCAACTTTATGTTTCCTAATGAATCTTTGAACGAGTCCTGTACTATTCACAAAGGGTAAAGTTTTTTGCGAAATGTTTTTTTTTTTTGGTGAAAGTAAGATTTTGTTTTTATGGAGGTTGGCAACGTCGTTCATCTGCCAATATTTACAATGCGGTTAGAAGCACGCGCCCTGTGGGTTGTTAAATGATTTTGTTTCAAACAAGGGACGAAGGTTCATATGTTATGGAAGAAACTATACTGTAGAATGGTGTTTGGTCCAAGCATCTCTATTTTCCAGTGGCGCGGTTAACTTAATCCTTTGCAGTTCTTATACCATGATATTTATTCATTATGATAAAAACACATAAGAGAACACGCAAAACAATTTACAGGAACTTCCATTATTGAATAAAGTTACAGTCAAGTTTGGCATTTACCGCAACTCACCATTTGTAACTTGGTTGTAATTAGTAACGTTTATAACATGAAGCAATAGAAAACAGCTACAAATCTTTTATTAAAGTGGAATCTACGTCTTCAGGGTGGAAATAATCAAACCGAATTCTTTCGATATACGGTAAAAGTCTTTCCCGGTGTTATATACCAGGTGTATGCATAAGTAGTTTCCGGTTTACCTAAGAGATGGCGCCAGCGAAAAGTACGCAGCGTATTCATTTGACACATACGTCATTTTGTTCGTCTGACATTAAACTACAAACACACACAAGTTGAGTCCGCCAAACACTAGCGTCTTTGTTTTATCGTTCAGTGATCATGTCGAAGTTTGTTCCTGAAAAAGAACATTTGCGGCACGCATTGCTTTACTTATTTAATCAAAAGAAAAAGGCTGTTGAAAGTCATCGTTTGCTGGTAGAAACATATGGTGAACACATATGGTGGCGACAATTTAAAAGTGGTGATTTCAATGTGAAAGACAGTGCGCGCTCTGGTAGACCACAAAAGTGCGAAAACGAGCAATTGTAGGTGTTATTGGAGGATGACCCAACTCAAACTCAACAGCAATTGGCAAAAGCATTAAACGTGTCACAAGAAACAATCAGCAAACGTTTACGAGCAATGGGGAAGATCAATAGACTGGGTAAATGGGTCCCACACGATTTGAATGAACGTCCAATGGAAAATCGCAAAGTCTCTTGTGAAATGCTGCTTCAATGCCACGAAGGAAAATCCTTTTTGTATCGAATTGTGACGAGTGACGAAAAATGGATTTATTTTGAAAACCCGAAGCGGAAAAAATCGTGGCTTTCCACTGGTGAAGCCGGTCCTTCAACACCAAGGCCAAATCGCTTCGGCAAGAAGACCATGCTCTGTGTCTGGTGGGACCAGAGCGGTATTGTGTATTATGAACTCTTGAAGCCCGGCGAAACCGTTAATGCACAACGCTTATCGCCAGCAAATGATTAATTTAAATCACGCATTGATCGAAAGACGACCGGAATGGGCCCGAAGACATGGCAAAGTGATTGTGTTACACGACAATGCGCCGTCTCACACAGCAAAACCAGTGAAAGACACCTTGAAATCGCTTGGATGGGACATCCTTCCGCACCCGCCGTACTCCCCAGACTTGGCGCCATCTGACTATCACCTCTTCGCATCAATGGGGCACGCGCTCGCAGAGCAGCACTTCAGCAATTTCGAAGACGTTGGAAAATGGCTCGACGAATGGTTTTCCGCAAAAGACAAGCAGTTTTTCTGGCATGGTATGCATCAATTACCTGAAAGATGGGTGAAATGTGTAGAAGCTGATGGTCAATATTTTAAATAAAACAAAATTAATTTCCCTTGAAAATTACATGTTTTCTTTACCACAAAAACCGGCAAAAACTTATGCATACACCTGGTAAATAAAAGTTGTTACATGAAAATGATTTATTTGTCCCAGGGTTTGAATGTTTTAAACCAGTGTGCGAATTAACTGGGGGCATGCCCGGGATTTCCCTCACCCCTGGCAAATAAGTTTCCCACCATGACAAATTCATTTTGGCCCCTGCCAGGGACCAAACTTGACTTCTTCGCCCTAGAAGATGTTTCGAACAAGATTAGATAGAAAATCGGAACATTTTTATTTGAAAGAAGTTGAAACTGTTTTCATGCAAGTGACAAGGCTATATGAATTACTATCAGCTAAGAAGCCATTTCTTTTGTGATATTTATGAAATAGCGTAATGTGAATGATTTAGTATGATTGGTTTGATTTAGTAACCTCCTATTGGAAAATGGGACTCCCTCCTTCCCTCTCTTTCTCTCTCTCTCTCCCTATATATATATATATATATATATATATATATATATATATATATTACAAATTTTGGATCTAGAGCAAAATTTGACTCCTGATCCAACTGAAACCTTGTTTTTTTTTAAAAAAAGAATATATATATAGAAAAGGTAAGGCCGGGAAACCGGGACTGTCGCCCCAAAAGGCTTCTGCCACAAACTGGGAGGAGACCCCTTAATTCCTCTTGCTAAGGCTTAAGGGAACCGACCGGGGTAGACGCTTAACATCCAATCCATACGTTCACGTCGTGGGGCCTGTTAGTACCCAAGCAACTGCTTGGCGAACGAACATGAATGGGCTGCTCACCAACCCGCATTAGCTGACAGCGTGGTGAGTCAAATGTCAGCACCCCTCCTTTCTTTACGCATAATGGTACAAGTAAGGAAACAGCCTCGGAGGACGCAATGCAGCTGGCAACGGCAGCGGTCAGTACTGCAGGAAGTCAGAGGGTCAAAATGCCCGGGTTGGGACTGTAGACTGCCAGAACACCGACACGGCAACTCGAACGGACCTATACGTGGCGACTCTCAACTGTCAGTCATTTGCAGGAGAGGACAAATTAGAAGAATTGCAGAATGAACGCAAGAGGATTAGGTGGAACATCATAGGACTATCAGAAGTGTGGAGGAAGAATGAAGAACAGTTGGAACTACCGCCGGGGCACACGTTCTACTTTAAAGGAACAGAAAATGGAAAACCGACAGGCGTTGACTTTATAATTAATAAAGACCTGAAGTCACGGATCACAGAAATTAAAGGAATTTCAGATAGAATCGCACGGGTAGTAATAAAGATAAACAACAGGTATAGTATGGAAATTATACAAGTGTATGCTCCAACATCCTCACACCCGGAGGAGGAAATCGAAGACCTGACTCAACCTATAGCACTCCACTCTTCGGCAGGAAAGCCAAAAGGTGAACGATTGACTATTCCAAACAAGAATGAGAAAAATAAATTCATCACATCTATCTCCAAGAGAACCTGGAAGAAGACCTCAACACCAATTCAACTACAGCCTCAGAGACTAAAGAGCAAACAAGAAGTCAAATCGTGTCGGATCACTGCTCATGCACTTGTTCGTAAATTATCAAATGTACCTTCATTTAGCGGATTTCATACGTCTCTGTATAGCAATATTGATAAATGGGAAACCTTCAACGTAAAGTGTTATCCTCAACCACCCACGGAAGAAGTTGTACATGGTGTGTTAGATTGGTGTCAAAAAGTTGCAGATGTTAAGGATATGCTATTTATCCAGTTAGTTTTAGACCATATGTTAGTTAAAAAGGAAAATGGCCGCCATTTTCAAGATGGCGGACAAAATTCAGAAAATAAAAAATCTTAGATGTTGTTTTCCATCAAGGAACTTAGTTTTTAATTTTAGTTAAAAGAAACTCCCAGTTACGTGTTTTAGCTACGTGTTAAAAGTAATTTATATGGTAAACTCCCAAAAACTTTAAATAAAAAAAAAAAATAATTTTACTTGTTTTCTCGAAAACCGTAAGAGATAGAACAAATGTTGTAAGAACCAAATAAAATGTATCTTGTTATGATTTTTAACTTTCGTTTGGAACATTTTTTTTTATATTTCCAACAGTTATCGAGATATGATAAAAAATGTGAAAATCGGCCGCCATTTTCCAAAATGGCGGCTAAATGCCACCAAACAAAAATTACTCCCCCTCTAAATTTCTTCAAAAATACATAGAGATTAAGTATCAGAAATAAAAAAAAGGTCCACCCCTCAAGCTATTCACGGATTTCAGGTTTCTGACCGGACTATATTAGGTGGAAAATAAAAACCTGTACCTGCAAATAATTCCCTAAAAGAAGATGCTTCTCATATGTGTTATACTAGTACATAGTAACAACATAACAAAAATCAACACTCGTGCATGCTGTGCTACGGCCGCCGTCTTGAAAAATGGCGGCCGATTTTCTTTTTTTTATCATATCTCGATAACTGTTGGAAATATAAAAAAAAATGTTCCAAATAAAAGTTCAAGATCATAAAAAATACATCATTTTGGTTTTTATAACTTTTGTCCTATTACGGTTTTCGAGAAAAAACGTATATTAAAAATCATAAAATTGGAATATTTTTAGTTTTTGGAAGTTTACTATGGAAATTATTTTTAATTAATCTTCAAGATGAGAACGTTAATCAATCTTGATTAACCCCTCTTAGGGTTGTCTGTTTGTTAACTAAATTAGCTTGTATGTTTTATTAGGAAAATAAAAAATATTCAAATGATGATAGATTATTTATTAATAACTATTACATTTTGATTATTCATCAAGTTCGACTATTTCCATCTCTGGTTCATCTATGTCCACCTCTGACGAGTTTTCACATGACAATACCTCATATTTACCACACAACAGGGTTTGAAAAATCCCAGCCCATCTGGGCACAGGTGTTTTTTTTTTCAGGTTTATTTTTTTTTTTTTTTTTTTTTCGAGTTTTTGGAATAAAATGTGAACGCATGTAAATGTAAAGTTGTATACAGAGGTCAGTCGGTGACGGTGTGTCACTACTGTGAAATCGGGAGGCTTGACTGAGTCTGTCTTGTGTGTGTGCGATGGGGGGAGGGGAGGTACGTGCACTACATTCAAGCCGCGGCGTGGTTCGGAGTTCAAGATAGTTGTAGGTCCCGGCATTCTGCCATTCACAGGTGAGACTGAGGAAAATGAGGGAGGACCCCACTCAAGATAGTCTCATTGATACACCTGTGTCTGATTTTCTTTAAAATTTCTTTTAAGATCTTAAGGCAACAATGGCTCAGGCTGAATGGATGGTGATAGAAAAATTGATGGAATGAAGAACGTGGGAGAAAACTAGGAAACCCTGAAGAAAATCCACACACACGGTGTTTGTCCACCACAAAACCGACATATCTCGAGCTGGGATCGAGCCAAGTATCGCACCGCGGCTCCAGCAGGGTCGTAATTGCCGCTCCACCTTCCCAGTGTCATTTGGCCGTCCGGTACACCTACTACCAGACGACAGTAGATAACACCATAGTGTTTCTTAATAATAATAAACACTTTGGTCTGTTGGGATTTCCTGATTAGCTCAGTGCTTCTGTGGATATCAAATTCTGTATCAATATGGTAGCTGTTTGGAAATTTACATTATTATTGATAATATTTGTGGAGTCTAGTAATTTTGCACGGAATTTGATATGACAAAGAAGTAGTTTATAATTTTATGATATACTTTATTCAAAATGTCATTTGTAAGTAATTCATTAAAAAAGATTGAAAGTAAAGGGTATTAAAATTCAGAATCTATAATCTATCTAGTTGGAAGAGCTAATTCGTTCTGGTCGGTTACGAAGTCAACAGATGGAAAAATGTTATTTAATAGATAGTATTGGAGTACTGACTAAACTCGAGTACTTCCTTATATTTCATTATCATAAAGGTAAAGTGTTGTAGACTTTAGATAGCAGTATTATTGTAGAGTTAGAATGACAGTTTGATTGCTTTCTAACAATCTAAAATGGGATGTTTTCATTATTATTCACTTCTGTGATGTGCCGTCATTTCAGAAATCATTTAAAAGCAAAAATTAATTAAAAAACCCACTGGCTTTTAAAGTTGTTTTTTTTTAAGCGTCCCCAGCCTGAAGAAACAAAGTTTTTTTTTTTCTCTCTCGGACTGAGTCCACCTTGGCAAACCCTGCCACACATTGCTCACAAGAATCATAGCAGTTCTTAAAATTGCAAGATATTAGGTGCATGATTTTCTCTGGTAAAACTTTGGTAAACTTTATTTTATACGGTCCAGTCTAGTAACTTTGGACTTCGGCCTGTCACGATTATCCGTCACGTTCTAGTTAAAATCCACACCCATGCCCCTCCCGGGACTCAAACCAGGGACCTTCGAGTCGTGGACCTAACGCTTTAGACCGCACAGAAATTTCTCTGGTGGTGGCGGCGGAAGAGTTGCTGGTATAGGTTGTAGTAAATTACCCACCGAACTCCATCCCCCACTGACAAGGATTCAAATCATTCCCAAACCACTTCTGAACTTGGTGATATACGCGAAAGGTGTATTGCGTAGCAGCAGTTAATGTTGGAGGTAGCGTGGCTAAATCAAAATTACTTTGCAACTTGTATTTAATAGTATGTTTGTGGTACATGTAAAATCTGTGCTGATCTAATGTTTTATTTTTTGCTTTACCATATAAATTCTCTCAGCAACTTAACTTGATCTTTGATAGCATCTCTGTCGTTGAAAAGACATACTGAATTTCTAAGTCATTCTTTTTTCCATAGATTTAAACTTTACCTTCCCTTTTCTAAAAACACTGGAGATGGTATCACATCCCGACATTGGATGACAAAATAGGACATCTTCGACTTCACGATGGATCTGTCGTTGTTTAGATTTGTTGAAAATATCCTCTCTTTTACAACCAGATTGAGGCCTAAATAACCAAATGTTTTCATTAGTGGATGTTAGTAAAACTAAAATGTCTGTATCCTGAGCAACAACAACTACTTTCTCAGTATCTGTAGCACCTTACAGAGCTACTGCAGTGATAAGTGCATCACCATTATATGTTGCTTGATGTATTTCATGTCCATTTGAAGTGAGATGGCTGGAAAGCAGTGATAAAAGTCTTCTTATCTTTAGGATTAGATAAGAAATCAGGCTGCGTATGAGTAACATAAATATGTTCATTACATTGAACTTCAGAAATATGTTTTCTGTAGTGTAGCATGTGTGCTTCTTCTTTAGTTGCTGGGTAGTCTGGATAATCGTCAAAGATGATAACAGTGTGATTACCAAAATGTGTATTCACATGTGACTTGTAAGCGGCTACTACATCACTATAAGTAGCTGGTCTTGGCTACACTTCACAGTGTACGAGGTATCCTCCATCGACGACACAAGTGCATTCCTGTTTAGTAATAATTTATTCTAAACAAAAAAAAAAAAAAAAAAAAAAAAACACACACACACACAAGCAGCGCCAGGAGGATAGACGCGACAGTTCCGATTTTAGTTCTCAGGGTACGACACCTTAAATATTGAACAATTAGAAAATATATTGTATTTCAACTAAAAAATTGATTAACTTCCTTATCTTGAAGATTAATCTACTGTTAATCTTCTATGGTAAACTTCCAAAAACTAATAAAAGAAAATCAATTTTATGATTTTTAATTTAGATTTTTCTCGAAAACCGTAAGAGATATGACAAAGGTTATAAGAACCAAACAGATGTATTTTTTTATGATCTTTAACTTTTGTTTGAAACATTTTTCCAAGATGGCTGCCGTAGCACAGCATGCAGAGTGTTGATTTTGGATATGTTGTTATTGAGTACTAGCACTACATATACACGAAGTATCCCCTTTTAGGGAATTATTTCCAGGTAAAACCCTAATATGACTGGACTATAATGTTTCTTGTCTATTAAGGGATGAAGTTAATTATATGGGCGGTAACAGCACTGTGGGTTTCTAGTATATTTTCTTCGATACTAAACATTGTTTACTGATCCATTTTTGTTTTCATTGAGTGAAATAACAACTAAAATACTATCGTATGAAGAACGGGAAACTTTTAACTTCGCATTGCTTAAAAGTTATTCGAGAATGAATGTATACAAGTCTTCTTGCTCTTCATATTCTGAGGATGTAAGTTCTAATCTCAAGCTTCTCAGATTATTATTCTGCAGAAATGAACGTTTATTTGTATTTTGTGTAGTATAGCAAACTATTTTATGTTGATGTTCCAATGTGTATTTCGTCTGTTTGAGGATATACTGTATTTAAACGATTCTAAGACGCACTCCCAATTTTTGTTGGTGAAAACAGGGAAAAGAATTACTACATTAACGTTTAAAAACAGGAAAACAGAATAGAAATGCAACGAATTTACTGGTGTGAGAAGCACAAAAAATTAAGTTCTTTGTTTAAGAGGTAAATGCCAAGGTTAGTATCGCAAGAGAAATTTGCAACCCGTATTAAAACAAAATGGATGTGATTTTGGTTTCTCGTGGTTTTCCAACATAAAATAAACATGTCTGTATTTAAATTTGGGAGGAAGAAATAAAATCCTAGCGTCACATTTCGTGTACGTTTCAGGACGAAAGCTTCTGTTTCGAATTTTGGTACGGAAGACTCAGTTCGGAAAACTTTTGTACGGAAAACTCAAAACTCAGATAAAACGCATTTATTATTATTATCAGTAGTAGTAGTAGTTATTTCTTTAAGAAACGAAAAAGAAAGAGTGCGTCTTAAGAGTCGCTAAATATAGTATCGGGAATGTTCTTAACTTTTGGTCCGAACAAGAGATGGAAAAGTTAGGGACCAGGGGTTATGGTCTATATTATAAACCATTTTGACATCGTCTGGTGAAACATAAAAATTAAACAGCCTCAAGATGAACGCATCAGGACTCGAACTTTTTACTTAAAGTATAGTGAACACTAATTGAGAACAGTGTTCTGTAATGCCATTACCGTGTAAAATAAATACGAAGGTATCACGACACACATCAAATCAAGATAATAATTTTTCCTACAGTATTAAATTTCCTGGAGTCAGGGAAGTTTATAGAAATACATGCCCCCAATGCCATTAGTTTTTGAGACTTACTTGTTGCAGTACTCTTGAGAAATATATGTTTAATATTTATTTCTACTGATTATACTTACGATTTCAGTATGCGTGATGATGATTTATTCCTTACCTAAGAGTATTTGTTTTCCTTCTAGTTATGGGATACCCGACTATCAGCTGCGTGCAGAGAACTTGACGTTTCTTACGTGAAGTTTCGTGAATCTTTAACTTGCTCAGATATTCATTTAAATAGAAAATCTTTGTCAGATTTGGCAATATGGGAACCCCGAACTTTCAAGGTAAGTAAGTTTATGTGGAAACCAATAGTTTTTTTTTTATTATTATTATTATTTAACACAACCATTGCCATTCGAGTACCGTTATCGTTGACTGGTGCATACGTGGAAAATGTAATAAAAGGCAGCATTGCTTCAGTGAGTTAGAAACTGTTGTCTTTTTACTATCCAGAAAACAGGTAACTTTTGTTAGGTATCATAAGATCATCTTTCATTTATATGATTCTTGTCTGCATAATTTGACCTGCAGAACTTATCACATCAGAAGTATTTTTTATTTTTATTTTTTAAATAATTTGAAAACATGGTACGCTAGAAATAGAACAAGTATTTGACTGGGTGTAAGTGGATCAATTTGAGTCAGTTGCTTATTGATTATCTACACGGAAGTGTAGGTCAGAAATTAAAAATGTAGAAGGAAACAAGCCAGAATTACTGTCCGTCTTACTTAGAAAAGTAAAGTGTAATGGAACTATCACAATGTCTTTTAAAAAAACGTTGTGGTCATAGTTAAAGGATCCTCCGACCGAAACAAGAAAAAGTTTCATAGAAGAAATGCCAAAACATGCGTAGTTTCGGAGCTAGAAGTACCAGACTTGCCCCATTTCTCAACAGTACTTGCTCACACATAGCGCATTTGTCTGCTCTCCTTTGATGTGGATGTCCGCCATCTTAAATATTTTCTTGTGCCAGCTGTTGTACATCCTATTCCAAAAAGGATGACCGCAACCGTAATCAATTACGGCAATTTTCAGCTGAAAATTCTCTAAGTCCAATTTCAGGTATTTTCGGAAACAGTAAACTAAAGATGCCAGTTTCGAGGCCTGGAAGGATGGATGAACCTTCGCAATTGAGAAAAAATGTGCAGATTTTTTTTTTCCTTCTTTTAAGTACAAGACATGCTGAAATGTTATTAAGTGTAGAAAAGAGTAACATTCATTAAAATACCTAATGATACAGTATTTCGAAACCATCCATACATCTTAGCACGTGATCGTTTTGCCACCTACGTTTCCATACGTAAAAGCACATTTGCAATGGAAGTGAAGACAGCAAATTTAGTTCTCGCATTCATAGTACAATGAACAAGACAAAGGAGAGAAAAACAACAGCATTTGCAACGTATATATCATTGTCTTGAACACCGAAATTCAGTCATGTTTCTTCAGAAGGAGTTTTATCAGAAAGTAGATAAATGTGTTCATATTAACTCAGTGGTAGAACGCATGGCTTCTAATCGTGAGGTCGTAGGTTCGAATCCCGGTTTGGAAAATTTATTTTTATGTAATAATATATTCCTCAAAACATGAATAATTAGATTAAATAATAATAATCAGTCCTATATGTATCCATACAAGCATTTCAGGACATAAGTCAATATTGTGTTTAAAACATAGCACCAGAGAAATGGTGTTGACAGAACGTCGGTATATTATATGTGAACGTTATATACAAATTATGTAAACGTTATTATTTCCAAAGTCGGATCAAGGTGCCATACAGCAAATTCATTATCCCCAAAGTTCATACAAATTCACTATCCCCAAAGCTCATGATCCCCACGAACGATGAGTCACTAAGATACTAAACTGATCGTCAGTAAAGAAGACAGAAGTTCTTTCCATGGGTCTGAGATTCTCTCTCTCTCTCTCTCTCCCTGGCAAATTCTATACTTTTGTCATCTGAAGAAGAGAAGTTATTATTGTCTTATTAACTAGTAGGAAAAATACTTGACCTGGCCAGGGCTCGAACCCACGTTCGTGTAGTATTGGTTTAGAAAGCAAAGGTTTTAACCACGAGCTATTTTTACAGCTAGAGAAATGTTGCCAAGATTTGTCTTATTAAAACACCAGCAGATTGAGTCACGCTAAGTGGACCATTTTATACATTAGTGATTTTAGATACGGAAGATTAGATTGTTTTATTATAGTAATAGTAAAACAAACTTACTGTTTGCGTAAGGAATGATATTCATTTCCACCTACGCAGTTGTCTTCGAACAGAACAATACTGTGTGTGGATCTTTTTCTAGATTTAAATCTACATTGTATATTTTATACGTGTAAAAGCAATATAACAGTTCACTTTGTTAAAACGACTTTTCTTATTGATAAAAATCTTTATGAAAATTATTATTAGAATGAAATGTTAATAGCATTTCTCTTCACACTATGCCAGAAACTGAAACATACGTAATTGGGTTATTCCATGACAGATCATCCAATTTTAGAAAAAAAAAAATGTTTTTTTTCGTATGTTGGTTCCTACACATCTGAAGATATCAGAACAACTTATGAAAGAAAGGTTATGCTCTTATTTCTCGTGGGGCGACCATATTTTCAAAATGGCGGGTGGTGGTGTTACTCCGGTAGACATGTACAGACGGCTTCTGACTTGTTTGCGTACGCGGGGTGACGAAGTGGAGTACAAAGAGTGTGTTTCCTTTTCCTTTCAGACGACTCCCGTACTCAGAAATGTTCTTCTCTTTTCCCGATCCAAGCGAAATTTCAGGATTGCCAAACGTATGAAAATTATCACCTCCGTGTCATCTCAGAGATTCAGTCAGTGTAGCGTGAGTGTTGGTCCGGTGTTGTTGTGATTTTTTTTCTAGTGTGTCTTTGCTCCGTGCGACTTCGTTATCTCTTCGATAATGCCTTCAATGTGCAAAAAAATGACAAACTATTCATATTGAAGCCAGGGAAGTTATACGGAACGTAATAAAACAATTTGACGAAGAAGCTAACTAATAAAATTATACTAATTCTGCATTAAACTCTTTATTTCGGGGGAGGGGAGGACCTATCCCTTAAATACATCTCTGGTTGCATATGTAGCGGGAACCCACAAATGTGCTAAATTTCGGTTAGGAATATTTCAGATTGGCTCAAGAAATAAGCAATTACTACTGGAGTAGATAGTAACAGATTAGACGCCTCGCAGTTATTTGTAGTAAAGACGGAAGTTTCTGAGAACTTGGACCATAGTTCAGAAGGAAAAGGTTTATTTTCTTTATTGAATTGAATTGATGTATGGCCTTAGGCAGCTATGGCTCCGGCTGGGAAGAGTAGGAGAAAGGATGCGGGAAGGAGTCGGCCAAGTCCTAGGTTGAAGGCACCGTTTGTCTGGTGTGATAGTAAAAATCGCGCGAAACCTCTCAGGATGGTCGGCCGCTGGGATAGAACCCACGACCTTTCGAATACAAAGCCAACGTTTTACCAACTGATGTTTTGGTTAACGTAATTTTCGAACACTTAATCATAGAAAGCTTCAGCATGTTCCATCAAAGTCCTCAGCACAACTATCATTCAATTCTTTTGTAATTCCTTGATGTGAATCAAGCAGGCAAACAACTTCTTGCAGGGGCGAGTGCATTCACCCCGTCCACTTTATTGTACTAGCGAGTTAAAGTTCGCTTGAAGCTGTTCTCGGAATTACACATCCCCCCAGAAGGTTGATGGTCAAGGTCAAAATTCTTCTTCACTTGTTTTGTCAACCGACTTAAAGAAGTTGAAAAATGTATTAAAACTTTTCATCATTTCTGACCTTTAGAGTTTCTTATGGTTAAAGGAGGTCACCTGTAATTCTTTATTAGTATGGTGAAAGAAAAGTGAAGGCAACAGTCAGGGCTTAGTTTCTAGATACCATCCCGGCATTCGGTTCTTAAAACTGGCGGAAACCTTAGAAAGCCTGTCAGGACAGCCGACTTGAACAGGGCTCGAAGTTTCCCCGCCACCTTGTGTTTATCCGAAGTCAACGATCATAACCAATAGCCCATGAGAGCTGAGTCTAGTTGACTGGGTTATTAAAATCCTGAATAAATTTGTGACCTAAGGATGGAGCCTATAATTTTTGGTAAAGTGGACTGGAACCATTCCGTTCAATGGACTCTCTCGCTGGGTCTGATTTTTTTTATTTGAATTTATTTAACGTCTTTAAGCATCTATGTCTCAGGCCGGAAAAAGGCAGGAGAAAGTATAGGGAAGATAGTGGCAGGTTCCTTACTTAAGCTATCACCCTGCATTCGGCTGGTAAAACGGGGGGAAACGGACAGAATGGCCGGCCGTGGGTTTCGAACCTGTGTGTCTATTCATTCGATCCGAAGTCATTGACGTTACCACCTGGATTATGGGTTGGCTGTAACTGAATTAGTGAATGTACATCTGAGATATTTATTTCGCCTTATATTTATTATGGCGGAGTTAAGGCCGATAGAGCTTTTCTTCCAATCAACCTTAAATATAAGGTGAGTTGTACAGTAATACAGGGGTTGGACAAAAAAAAAATCTAAAAACACGTCATACAGGACACGTAAGTTTGGCCCGCCACTGTACACTACGTGTTGCGGTTGCCGATCGTGTTTTGTTTTCAATGTGTCATGTGGAACTTCCTCTTCCGTCAGCAGTACCCAGTTCACCTGTGAGTGTCGTGGTGTGCAAGTGGTGCGGTAAAATGGGCGACCTGACAGACTTCCAAAGAGGCATGATCGTTGGTGCCCGTCTGGTTGGAGCTTCAGTGACAACAGTGGTGACCATTGTGGGGGTATCGACAGGCACTGTGTCCAATGTCACGAGGGCATACACAATGCATGGGCAAACAACGTCTGCAAAGCACAACAGTGGTCGAAGACAATCCTGTCCGATAGGGACAGGAGGGCATTGAAACGGATTGTAGCAGCTAAAAAGCAGACCACGTCAATGAAAATTACGTCTGAACTCAATTAGGCCTACAGAACCCGGTTTCATCAAAAACAGAGCGACGGGAACTTCATAAAATGAAAATTCATGGCAGGGCCGCGATCGCCAAACCTCTGGTCACAGCAGTAAATGCGAAGCGGCGTATCCAGTGGTGCAAGGACCACAAGGAGTGGACGCTTGATCAGTGGAAACACGTAATGTATTCCGATGAATCGACCTACACCTTGTTTCCAACGGTCGTGTTTACGTTTGGAGAACACCGTCGCAGGCCTATGATCCAGACTGTCTGCGCCCAACTGTAAAGCATGGGGGTGGTTCTGTTACAGTATGGGCAGTGATATCGTGGTTTTCTGCAGGTCCCATCATAGCCCTGCATGGAATGATGAATGCTAAGGCGTATGAGGCCATTTTGGGGGACCAGGTTCTACCCATGGCCCACACATTGTTCCCGGATGGTGATGGCATCTACCAAGATGATTTGGCACCCTGTCACGCTGCAAAAACGGTGCAATCATGGTTTGAGGGGCATGACCAGGAGCTATCACACCTCCCCTGGGTCCCACAATCACCAGATCTGAACATCATTGAGCCATTGTGGTCTGTGTTAGAAAGGCGTGTTCGGTCTCATTACCCTCCACCATCATCCCTTAAGGAACTGGAGCATGTTTTGGAGGAAGAATGGTACAACATTCCACACACCACGATTCAGGAGCTGTGTACGTCCATTCCACGTCGGATCCAAGCTGTTTTGGACGCAAAAGGAGGCCCCACGCCATACTAGGTATGATTTTCACACTTTTTCAAACGTTTTAGATTTTTTGTCCAACCCCTGTATATTGACATATTTACAGAAAATACATATACATAGAAACACTCATCCATACACACAAACACAGACAATGAAACATTAACAATGTCGACAGACTATGTAGTATATCATAATGAGTCTATGTTCTACAATTACCCATATTCAATTTTTTAATGTGATTATGTGATAGTTACAGGATGGAGGGCTACAGGTGGAAGAAAATAGATCACTATTAATAAATATATGGGCCACTAGAGTACGTTTTCGAGCAAATCTCCACGCATAGTGTGTGCTTTTTAAGATACTTGACAGTCTTTTGTACTTTAGAGAATTGAGAAGTGTCTGGTTAGTATTAGAACTGGACGGGCAACGCTGCGTAGGAAAAGGTAGGAGGATTACTACAGCCATAAACTCAGCAGGAGGTGCGGACACTAAGAAAAAAATCGCGAATTCCTTACCCTCGCATTAAAGTGAGGTGTCATCTGTACGGAAACCTGAATATCTCAAAAACCAGAAGAGAGAGAGAGCTTAATCAAAAACCGTTGGGTAGCTCTTGAAGTGTACTTTGATCATATGGAATCACCTTTTCTGAAAATTAATTTCTTTATTCTAATAATTAGGCTGAAAAATAAGTAACAAATTGTGTAAAATTTGATATTTAACAAATTTCTTGGGGTGAAGGAATTGAATAAAATTCTACAAAATTTTGTAATATTTAGATCTACCAACCGAGTGTATGCACGAAAAAAAAAAAAAAAAGTCCTGAATCACACTCCTTCTCTTCTGCGGGGGTTCAAACATGGTCCTTTGCGAAAAATGCCGGATTTCGGTCTTAAATGTCCGAAAACCTTTCGTCAATAAGATACTTCTAGAAGTCAGGAATGGAATGTAGTAACACAGACAGTATATTCATTGCATAATTACTTTAAGCCCGGAGTTGTGGAGGTTTGTTCTTCAGTACACAGAATTTCTCGAAAATAAATCTTCATAGCAAATACAACTACAATAAAACTCATAGTTTTGCACCAGGATTACTGTCACTTTGTCTAGATTCAGAGGATCATCAAATATATCGTGATTGTACTACTATTATAACCTACAACTCGATGTTTTCCAGTATACATGAATTAGAAATTTTAAGTTTTTATTTAGCCGTTTATTAGTAATGTAAAATATCACTACATTTGTTCTGGTAATAATAATGTAATACAATATTTACTAATGTTCTGCGAACAGCATGGTACCAATACAGCACTAAGTCATACAAGATACATATACATTCTTATTCATTCTTATTCATACATTTTCCATCGTTTCACATCTTAGATGTTTTGATTTCGTCATACTTCTAAAATAATATAATATACAGTTAAAATTTGATTACAACTGGAAATTTGATGTGCATAAAAATACAGACACACCGTCATTTAGAATATAGATTAAAAAGTAGTTTACACAAAAAGTATATGTTAACCAGTGTAGAATAATTTTATACATAAATATAAGGAATTAAAACCTTAAAATTTATCCTCTTTCGATAAAAGCGTTTCGATTTCTTTAAGATTGTAAGCGCTATTTTCCTTCAAGAATTTCTTTAACTTCAAGTTGAAATTTTGTTTTTCCAGAATTTTTATATTTTCTCGTAATCTATTATATAGCCTCATTCCCACTTGCTCATAACTTTTTTGTGTTACATTTAGTCTACATTTTGGAATATTGAGTTTTTGACATTGTCTAGTACAATGTGAGTGCACTTCTATTCCCGCTTCATAACTATTAATATTTTCTTTTATAAATTTCATGCATTGATATACATATATACATACATGTTTGTTAGAGTCATTATTCTGAGATTTGGAAATGCATCTCTGCAACTATCTGTAGGCTGTAAGTCGGCTAATTCTCTTATTGCCGCTTTTTGGATAATAAATACACGCTTCGCACCATTTGAATTACCCCATAATATCAGTCCATATGAGACTATAGAATGAAAGAAAGCATAATAAGCCTGTAACAACCAATCTTTTGGAATCATAAACTTAAGCCTACGTATTAAATATATGACCTTATTCAATTTCTTACAGAGATTGTCTGTGTGCGTTGACCATTTAAGTTTTGCATCCAATGTTATACCCAACAAATTAACTGCATCTCTTCCATTCTTGTTTTTCATACCATTTAGTAGGGAAAAGAATACTTTCTCAGTTTTGTTTTCATTTAATGTAAGACCATTTCTATCGAACCAATCTTTAGCTATCTTTAAGTTAGCCTCACTCACTGTTTCAAGATCATTAATATTACCCCCTTTTTCAATAAATGTTGTATCATCAGTATACATAACAACCTTTGGGACAACTTCTGTTGGCAGGTCATTCACATAAATCACAAACAGTAGAGGCCCCAACACTGATCCCTGGGGTACCCCTTGATAGATCCTGCGTCTACTAGATAGATGATTACCCACTTTAACATACTGTAACCGATTGAGCAAATATGAATCCAAAAGATTTAGCCCGTTATTAGTAATACCATATACTTTCATCTTTTCGATTAATATCTCATGAGGTACTGAGTCGAACGCCTTACTTCAATCTACCAAAGTTAAGCATGTAATTTTCTTACTTTCATACCCATTTATTATCTCAGAAGTAATGCTTTCTAAGGCAGACATGGTGGAGAAACCACTTCTAAAACCAAACTGGTTATTACAAAGTAATTTATTATTCTCAAAAAAAGATGTCAACTGTTCCCTAATAAAATATTCAAATATTTTAGAAAAAACTGACACAAGAGATATAGGTCTGTAATTAGCAGGGTCATCAATTCCCCCCTTCTTCTTATATATTGGGACAACCACAGCACATTTAAGACAGTCGGGGAAACGACCCTCACTTAATGACCAATTTATGAGATACAACAAAGGTTCTATTATTAGATCTATAACAATCTTAATCACAAAATTGGATATACCAAAATTATCCTCGCTTCTTGAGTTACTCAGAGATCTAATTACTTTCATGATTCCAATACTTGTTACACCACTCCACTGCGTTAACAATTTCTTGGTGCCACTTGGATGATATACCATTTTGTGCTCATTTAACAGGTTACTATCTGGTGAACACCTTTTTTTTTTAATTTTCCTAATGAAACATTCATTAAATTGATTCGGAGTTATTTTACTACTTCCGTCGTTATATATTTTGGTGTTCTTCGTATCGTTGATAATAGACCAAACCGTTTTTGTTTTGTTGGTTGAATTGAATATTTTACTGGCTATAAAATCACACTTAACTTCTTTAAGTGTTTTTCTATACTTCTTTTTAGCAACTTTATATGCAGTTATGTTTTTACCATTTTTAAATCGAACATATAATATATGTACTTTATTTCTAAGTTCCTTGAGTTTATCATTAAGCCAAGGACATTTATCCTGTCTCGAACTATTTAGCGATATGATTGGACATGTGTTATTTAATATTTGGTTAATAGTATCCGTAAATTTATACCATGCCTTATCTGCTGATTCGGAACTTACTATTATATCCATCATAGTTTTAGTGTTTATTCTATTTCTTAGCATTAACAAGTTCTTTCTTTTGTAGTTTCTTATATATATATATATTGTTCATCAGACCTTAGCGGTTTTCCGGAGCACGTTATTCCCAGTATTAGTGCACGATGATCCGATATCTCGTATGGAGTGACTGCACATATTAAGTTTGAATCTGTTATATTCGTTATTACATTGTCTAAACATGCGTTTAGTATGGTTGGTAAATCGTTAATTATATTGTAGCCATACGACATAAAAAAATTGTTTAAATGTACGCTCTCATTGTTATTCTTAATCACCAATAAAAACTATTTTATATTTTTGGAATTTATTCAAATTTAACAGCAGTTTTTCCCATTGCTCTAGAGATTTTGTTAGCGTTATATTAGGGAGCCGATATACACATAGAACTATTATTTTTAATTTTGGAAGAATTATACCACAGTTTTCAGATTCTTTCTCGATTGTATATTCTGCAATATCGAGTGGGTTAATTTCAAAATCCACCGATTTATCAACCAAAACTGCCACTCCACCATTTTTATATTTTTTCCTACAAAAACTAGTCAATAGCCTAAAATTTAATGGTATATAATATGCTAGTTCATCATCACTCAGCCAATGTTCATTTATACATATAATGTGACATGCATAATTATGTATTAATAGTTCGAACACTTCATTTTTATTCCTTAGAGACTGTAGATTTATGTGCAGTATTGTGAGACACGTTTGAGTTTTCATTGGAATACTAATATTTGAATCGGAACAAAATGACTGAGATAACACCAAATGTATCTATATGTATCTAAACAAGAAGCTGTTAAATATTGAATTTGACAGCAATACAGTTATTTTACGTAATGGTTGTTGATTAAACATTTAAACAAGTACAATCTTTGTCAGAATCAGTCAACAATTTATGATGCCTTGTTCTGCACAAGGGAACAACTAATTCAAAATTTTCCCTCTGTTCTCGGAATTTGAATTTTATTTATAGGGGATGGGAAAGGATTCGGGAAGGTGTCGGCCAGGGCTTATACTGTAGGTGCCATCCCAACATTTGCCTGGTGTGACAAGAAAACCGTGGAAAAACCTCAATCAGGATGGTTGACCGCTGGGATTGAACCCACGGCTTCCCGAATGCTACGCCAACGCTCTACCATTGACCTAAGGCGGCTCGGTCAATGTTCTAAAAATTCCAGATTAAAAATTTTACGTTCGTACTCCTAATCTTTTGAGAATAAGGCAATTTGAATTGATACCATAATATCCTCAAAAGACAATAATACTCTCTCTATATAAAACAGAAATCCTGACTGACTGACATATCAACGCCCAGGCCACAATGTTTAAACTCGATATTTGAAATTTGCAAAAGAAGTGCATATTTCGAAAGTAGAAATGAAAAAAAAAAAAAGTAATTTCTTCTTTAAAAAAAATCGCTGGCCTGTTGTGGGATCGAACCCGATACCTTTAGAACAGCTCTCCAGTGCTTTATACACTAGATCATACAACCAGATACTCGAAAACAGTTTTCGAGTCGAGTAACGCTGCAGGCAACAGCTAGTACTAAGAATAAATTATAAGGTCCTGACCCCACATACAGCACTTTTGCTTTTAACAAATGTAAAGAATGTTTCCCCTTTTCATCTTTCTATATTCTAATCTACCAGTAGAATGCTTATGTAATGGAATGCCGATACTTGAGTTACATAAATTCCTGATTAAAACGGTCGAAAAATTGCCGGACCCACAACCTTTCCCCGACCACCAGGAAGTGGGTGGAGACTCGCTTATTTCTCTACCATCAAAAATAAACGGGGCCTCGCTCCTCTCTCGATCATCAGGAAATGGACGGGGAACCGCCTTTTCCCACCATCAGGTGCTATGGGATGGTCGGAGTTTCGCTTCTTCCGGCAAGTCATTGACCGACGGCGTCCCGGAAATGACCCGACGACCAAACGCCACTTGTGGCTGCACGTCTATCTTCCCCCTCTACTTCCCGACTACTAGTTTGGGTTCTGCGTATCCCCGACGCCGGCCCGACCAAAATCCCCGAACATTTGCCGTTTTTGTCGGCATTTGGCTTCCTGGGTCAGTGCAAGTTGAGTTTCTCCGCCGTCATGCTATGTGAATGCAAATGTGGTATCTTCAAAGAGATCACACTTTTTCTTTGAAGCAGTCAGCTGTAAGGCTGCAGTCATTTGTAATGTTTAGACTTACCAAAATAGTATCTATATTGAAAAACTCATTTTGTTGAATTACATCCCTTATTTCTTACAGGGTTCACACATGTCCTTTCGTCGAAAAATGCAGGATTTCGGGCTTAAATATTTAATAAAAGAAAAACTGAAATTTAAAGGAAGCCTTGTTAGTGGTCAGCACACAACCAAAATTGCAACTTTTATTTCTAATTGGTTTGGTCAGTGCAAGTGGATTATATGTGTATTATGCAGCTTCATATTACTACACTCCTTTGAAAGCCACACTTTTAGCTCCCATGAACAGCTTTTTTTTTTTTTAAATATATATATATATATATATATATATATATATATATATATATATATA
>JAGDQP010008130.1:0-64340 GCA_022664845.1 Lepisma saccharinum
TACGAAAGTTCTAAAGTTATTTTCATGAATTTTTCTACAGTTGCTTACACAACCCTGAAGTTTAGACACTGAGAATAATGTTCCTAAACTAAATTTTAATCCCCCTTTCGGCAATTCAAGCTCAAAATTGAATCTCCCTTATGGGAAAAGCAATGTTAATTCAGAAGACCACTTTTCCTTGTTTAATTATGTTAATTAGTAGCAAGAAATTAAGTCAGACACCGTTTTATGTCTATAAAATATTGTAGCATCTCTCGATCTCGAACTAATTCACTTTTCAGTTTGGACCACCAAAAGCGACTTACAACTTTGTTTTGTAAAATTATTTTCACAGTGTAAAAAGGTTTTTTTTTAGCAATTGTAGCAAATTTCATGGAAATATCTGGAAAACTTTCGCTTTTACCGGTCTGTTTCTCAGTTACACGAATTAATAAAGGTAAAGCTATCCCTGTGCGATATACACGCGCCGTGAACAGCACATGGGGGATGTGGAGGTAGCGCTCCACGTCTCGGCCTACTGTACGAAGAGAGGTGGAGTGGTCAGTCCCACGCTCGACCGCATTTACCTTCCCAAGGTGCCCAGGAGTACCAAGAACACTCTGGTACTCAGTTTAATAGGAGGCTGAGTGGACCGCAGAGCGCCAGGTATGGGAAGGATGGGTACCTAACTTGTGACTGAAAATGTATCACAAAAATTGAACAGGATATTTTGAAACTGGTTAAAACAAAATAAGCTCAGATTGCGCGCTATTATGCTTACAATACAAACTGTCAAAATTTAAAATTTGCGTTACGTTCAACTTGTCATATTGCACGAAGTGTATTAGAACTTTTAATTGAAGTTTTAACTTGTAGTTTTGCTAATAACTATTTTCTTTTGGTGATGTTAGATTCGTTCAGGCTGGTTTACGTTAAAATAAACGACAATAAATGATCATATCTTAATGTGGCAATACTTACCCTAAACTGAATTTGTTCCTAAAACTGCCATAATATATTCATTTCATAATTCGAAATGACAAAAAGGACATGCATACACATGAGTTTACTTACCACACATTACATAAGACAAAATGTAACACGTATACTCAATGTTACATTTTCCTCGCATTTGAACTTGGTTATTCATAGCTGTTGAATTCGTTGGCAAAATGGAGTAGGGGAAACGCGCCGGACATTTCAATACGAAAACAAACCAACATGGGTTCAAACCCTGTTCAAGCTAAAGATTTTTACAAAGCAATCGAGAATAATCTAATCATCACTTCTCATACAAAACGGAGAATATTTCCGACTGTGGAGTGAAGCACCTGAGGCAGTATACCTGGTAGAGGGGTTGGTTGGAAAAGTCCAAATCAAGTCTCAGGGGGTTACCAGGACAGTTGAGAACACGTCATTGATCAGAAGTATCCACTTTTCATGTTGTTATTCTTAGAAAGAAACACTATAACACTTGTGTGAAACTGGCTAGTCAACTGTGGAGTATCGATAGCGTGCTGGACTTCAAAACCTGGGTTCGATTCCCCACCAGCCAGTTTCTTTTTCGCATACACTGAAGTATTCAAACACAGATTTATCTCCAGGTTGTGGAGAACTTACGAAGCATCACTGGTCAGAATCCGAGTAAACAGTGTGTGTGCTGTTTATCATAGTGATAATGTAGTTTTCATGTTTTTCATTGGTCTTTCTCTCTTTCTTGATGTATTGTTATTGTGTCTTCGCTGCGTCTTTCTCTTCTTCTTCTCTCTATCTATTTATCTTTAGTTTTTGTCTTATTTTACACACACTCTCTCTTTTTGTGCGTGTTCCAGAGCCAATTCCGGGCCACTTTCGATGACCCGGTTATATGGCCAGACCCAAACATAAGTAACCCGGTAACCCGATTGACCCGGTCTGAAAAATCTATTTAACTGGGAATTTCGTGTTCTCGGGGTAACATCTCCGGTCCTGGACACCCCTGAAAGAAACACTGTTCAAACGCAATGAAATAATTAAAATCTCTCCTTTATCCTCCGGATTATCACATCTACATCGAATCAGCGGTTCAGAATGGGTTCAAATCTTACACGCGACGAAACAGTACAAAACTTGACCAGCATCCCCCGACAGCCGGTGACCCGTTTCAGCTCTGCCGTGCTCATTCCGTCTGTGCGAATTGATATAAAGACTAGTTCATTAGTGTTGTAATTATTAGAACGTTATATTCGCAATAGGTGGAATACTCGTATATAGTGGCATGTCCGTGCTCATGATGTTTGCTGATTTTAGTATGGGCGAGACGAAGGAAGGAGAAAGAGAGACCAGAAAGAGAGAAAGAAAGAGTTTACCAGACGCGATTATGGGATAAGAATGTGCCATTTTGTTTGCCTAGCTGCACGACGTTCGCTGTCGCAATTTTTTGATGCGAAGTGTTCCATCCCGGTATATGCCTGGCGTGGCTGAGGAAGACACTGGGAAAACCTAAGTCAGGACAGTCAGCCGCTAGTACCGAACCGAGGACCACCCGAATACGAAACCAACTTTCTACCAAGTAAGCTACGGCACTCGGAAGAAAGCATACTCGTTTCGATGTTTATCACATGCACGCGCGCACAATATCATAGGCACGCACACACAAAATAACGTAAATACAACATAGTATCAGAAATTATAAAGCATAAATATCGTGCATCGTGCCCTATTTTTAAGAACTGATGGAAATAGACTTTTTCTCTTGTCTTTCATGCATAACGTTAGTGTTCTATGGAATTCATTAAGAAAGAAATAAGAAAGAAACCATAGATTTTGTTCACTTTTGTTTCTCCGTGTTCGGTAAGGATTTTTTCTATAGGACAATTTGAATTAAACTTTTCAGTACACTTCAACTATAGTGGCCCACCTAAAATAAAAATGGTGTTTGGTTTCCTGTTTTGGTGTTTGAAATGCGACTTGCTTAAATTTATTTTATTATTTGCTACATACTACAAGAAATCATGAATATCTTTCCATAACCCAGGACTTGTGATAACGTTTTCTGCTAAAGAAACGAAAATTCCAACCCTTGCTCGCTCACTCACACACTCTCAGTATCGCACACCGCCCACTCTACGTCAGTTGGGTGGGCTATCTTCTAAGCTTAGAGAAAAATCGTGTATATCAAAGTCATGTAAACATTATATTGGCCATGATAGTACATATTCTGATACAAACGAATTAGAAGTGCTGTTTGTATTATTTACCTTTGTACACATTTAATCCTTACCTTCAACATTGACATTGGGATCCCTGTGATGGATTTCCTGGCATTCGATCGATTCGTTTACATTACAAACAATACCCTCAAAGATTATTTCCTCTTTTGTTTTGTTCACTAGTCGAAATATTTCTCGGCATAGTTCTCTTTTGCCACTCTTGTTGAGATGTAGGCCATGTTTTGTGTACCTGGATCTTTGCAACGCATGAATATCTAGTATACTAACATTATGATATTTACTACATAATTGGCTTAATTGCATGTTCATTTTCTCGATTTCTTTATTCGCGCACGAACATTTACTTAAGTCGTATCGATGTGGCACGCTACACACAAATACGTGGGTATGTTGCAACGACGGCAAGATTTCTTTCAAAGTATCGATTGCCTCACTTGATTGGTTTCTCGCAACATAGTTTGTATCCCCCCATAATAACAACGAAATCACTTTCATTGTAATGGCTGCAATCCCGAACCAAGTTTCTTGTCACTTCCGACATTGTAGCGTTAGGTTTTACTGTACTTTCAACACACATTTTGTCCAGTCGATTCGCGAGTATACTTGCGCATCCACGCCCATGACTATCTGCATATAAAGAAACTGAAGATTTCTGGCTAGCATTGGAAGAAACTTTGCGTATGACCCCTTTTTCCGTGTTGGTCGAGTTTGGTCTCTGATTAGTGCGGGAGTAGTTCGTTTTCTCTTTATCATTTCTGTATGACACCTTGTAGCTAGGATGATCGCATGCACTCTCAAAGTTTTCCAATGGTTCAAACCTATTACTTGTCGGTATGTTGCATAATTCCTCTCTTGTGTTGCGCGATGTTTTAGCCATCTTGTTTCGATTCAAACCTTTTCTACTAATCTCAGCCCATGTTTGAGATTCTTTGCTACTAATGTGAGTTCTTTCGCTGCTATTTTCCAAGTAATTGCGTAACAGCTCTACAATTTTTTCTAGAGTTTTAAAATCATCTCAAAGTTTATTGAGTTCGCTCTCCAGTAACACACAAGAACTACATGGACTACATGAGGAGGAGGGTGTTAGTACGTCCATTGCTATATTTAATTTGTACTAACTAAAAAATAGTAACAGTTTTCACAGGGTTGGGTTGTCAAGTGTAGTACGCAACTGATTCCTTTTTTCACAGCAATAGTTCACTACTTTCATTATTGCACGTAACCACTACTTTGTGCAAACAACGCTGTTGAGACATGTTTGGTTAACGGTACAGCTTGGAATTATAGGTTTTCTATTTTACCACAAAACTTGGTTCAAAAGTTCAACCCGTACACATATGCTGGTTGGCAACGATGATCATAACTGTTAACTATCCTGCTTGCAAATGGTGGCCCCCTTATTCTTTGTAAATACGTACAATTGTTTAAAAACTGTAGTTTATTTGCACACACAGTCAGTATTTCGTATTCCTGCCAACCTGCTGACTAATATATAATGTTTGTAAACGCCTCATATTAATAGTAATGAACTTATAATAAATAAAATAATTGAATCGATTTCACTGTGAGCTCACTTTGTTTACATTTTGTTGACTAGAAAATAATTATTGTTCTATCGGATTTATCATGTTAATTCAGCTGGAATTTGCAGTACAAAGTTCCTAATATATTCATCATGCGTTTAGCAAGAAATAAATAACGCTTAATAAATCTACAACCACCTTAAACATAGATAAAGCGGGAGCTCACTTGCACGACGTTTTCACTGGCCAAAGTTGCTTTTAAGGCCTTTAGGCAATTTTGGCTCAGGCCGATTGAATGATGATGGGGTATTGGTGTGATAAAGAAAGTGAGAGGAAACGGAAGAACCCCGAGAAACCCCACGCACGTAGTGATTGTCCACCACATGGGCACGGTGAGCTCTCAACCACTGAGTCCCCGCTTCCCGAGCAGGATCTGAATTACCGCTCAATCTTTCCAGTTTCACTTGGCCTTCCAGCACACCAACCATAATAAAGAATAAAAAAGTATCAAATTGTCCTTGACGCTTTGTCACGGATAATTACGAAAAGCGTTCAGCTTTCTCTCAATTGTTTTATCAGGGACGTAGCAAAGATAAACAATACAATGAAAAGAATAATTTGCAGAATAATAACAGGAGTTCTTTGTTACCCCTCATTATTTCAGTTATTTGTAGAGGAGACACACAAAAAAAGAACTTTTGTATCAAAACAAAGATTTCTTGCTCAAAATCCGGTTTTGTGAAAGAAATTTGATTTCTTTCAGTTTTCTTGTCGAACTTCGTTTTTCATTTAGATCACCGTTTTTTTTCCCACAGACTTTCCTTTAGTTCAGAATGGTTCATGATGTCCTCAAATTTTGCAACGTTAATTTAACTAATTTCCCAACGCCATACAATGACGAAATATTGACGTAAATCGGGTTACAATAATATTCCATTGTTTCTTTCTTAGATTTCTAAAAGCATACTTTAATATTTTTTTAAAATATGGACTTTATACTGAAATAAATACCAGCCTGCAACCGTGTGCTGCTTGGCTGGTTGAAAGACACTTTAGGATTTGGAACATTACCATGAGAAAATGTATCCGAATACACCGAAATAACTTTTTTTTAAAAAATAATAAAAAATCCTTTTTAAGGGCGTACTTTTCGTAAACAATTCGTACTAATAAGTAAAAAATAATTTTGTTTATGCATGACTAAAAAGAAACGCATGAGGCGCGCGTATTCAAGAATTTATGAAGTGACTGTATATGAGAGCGCACCTAATGCTTTTCTTTTTAGTCATGCATAAAGAAAATTCTTTTTACTTTTTAGTACGAATTGTTTAAGAAAAGGATGTCTTTAAAAAGTTTTTATTATTATTATTTCATTGTAGAACTCGTTTACACGTTCCTTCTGATTTCTTTCTAGCTGATTCTGTTTTGGAGCTAGCGTGCATCAGAAAGTGCATGATGCATTTAGTGAAAAGATACCGCACGGTAACTGTATGAATGATGTAGCCTCACCACATTGAAAGTAACCGGGAAAATCCAACCTACTCAACCCAAATATGAAGTCAATTTATCTCTATTCCCTCTCAGCTTTTGTTCGTGTCTTACAGAATGGCGAAGTGAAATTAACAGAACCAAAAATTGTATTTGGTAAAAAGTAGGAGTCTGAATAGGGAAGGTCGAATTCGGATCCAGATCTGAATCCAAATGTCCGAAACTCAAATCCATTTTGTAATCTCTTTTATATTGAAAACGTTATTTCGCTTTCAGCAACTTTTGGAGGCAAATTCAGATGTCATTGACTGAAAATAAATTTTATAGTCTCGTGGCATTCATCAAAATAAAGTTTATGGTCTCGAGAGATAAGTCTCGGTCTCGTCTCCAGTCTCGATGAATACGTCTCGGTCTCGGGCTTGGACATATAAAAAACAAATAAAAGGTGTTGCTGAACGCGTCTAACTCGACACTAAAAAAATAGTGTAAACATATAAGAGACGTGTTAATTATTATAAAACAAGTGAGTGCTGCGATTCTGCTAACATTGGCGAAGTTCCGAGGGTTACTTAATTCAATTTCAGAACTACTCATTTTTATAAACTAGGTTCGCAACACTGACGGCTGGGGTGATGAGGGACATTCGCATTCACAGTATTTTTCTATTGTGTCGAATGATGGATGTATAATCCAAACTTGATTTGAATACGACTATGGAACTAATTTGGAGCATTATTTTTTT
The DNA here is from genome assembly GCA_022664845.1 of Lepisma saccharinum. Taxonomy (NCBI): domain Eukaryota; kingdom Metazoa; phylum Arthropoda; class Insecta; order Zygentoma; family Lepismatidae; genus Lepisma; species Lepisma saccharinum. The sequence continues at coordinate 6,945 of JAGDQP010008130.1, forward strand.
AATGGGCTGGAAATACTGATACCCTGCACCAATCAAAATTGTTCTCACAGCTCTGTGTTAGTCTAGCCAAGGCATTTTGAATGAAACCTCAACAACCTCTCTACACCTTTGGATCTCTGAGATTTTTTTTTTGAACACGAACAAACGCCGGGACGGGCGTAAGCCATAGTGCTGTTACCGCCCATAAAATTATTTTTTTCGAATCTTAACGAACAAACGGACGGGCTGAGCGGGATAAAAATGTCACTTTTTGATAGCTATGCTATTAAGGGAACTAAAAAGCGTGTTAATTCTATAGTGCATTTTATTTTTGAGAAGCTGAAAAATAATATTTCGAAATACCTCCCTATAACGGACACCCTCGGGATCGAGGAAAGTGAAAGCTCAAAAGGGGTGTCCGCCTTAGAGAGGTTTTGAATAGAGAGTCAATATTCAAAAATACATACGACTATAAGTCCAAGTAAAGTATATATCACCATGTTCTTCATCACCAACGGTCTGCACTTTAATTAAAAGCTCTGCATTCCCGTCGGAAGGTTCTGGGATCGACCCCACCTGCGGAGCATACTGAGGTTTCTGCAGAGGTTTTCCTCAGTCACACCAGGCTAATGCTGGGATGGGACATTCAAAATTAGGCCCTGACCAACTTATTTCACACATAATCTTCTAAACCCTGTTACAACCTGCGTTTAAGTGCCATAAATAAAATTTAAATTCAATTCAGGTGTCACGAATTTGAATTCGAGAATTTATAATGAATTTTGTTCCCACTTTGACAGGAATTTATAATGAATTGTTGTGTCTGTGCCTGTAATAGAGAGAGTCCGTATTAAATGAATTAATTACACATCAATGTTTTTGCATTTTCCTTACGGAACAAAAGCATCGTCCGTTATGTAGAGGTGTCCGTTAAAAGAGGTTTGACTGTATTTATGTTAAACGTTTATTGAATATGATATCTTATTTTTCACTTTCTTTTGAATACCATACCTTGACACTCGATCGTTCCTTTAATCAGTAATATCTTTATCATTGTAAAAGATAAACAACTTAATCACGGCAGTAACAGTGACGCCTAACCTGCTGTCATAATCACACCAATTACGTCTTTCTCTTTTAAATAGATATTAATATGACGTATCAATTATGAAATATTACAGATTATTAATCAAGATTTCTCAATTATATCTTCTTGGAACTGCAACTTTAGTTGCAATCATATTTTGCAATAGAAACTGAAGTAATCATATTCTGACAATATAGTTATAAGAATAATTAATTTAATTTATTTAAAACTCAAAGGCCATTTTTACACTGGATTAACAATAACCACAACAAAAGAGAGAATTTGGATATGAATCGATCTTATTCACGGTACTATCCTCACATTTGCCTGGTGTCAGTAAGGGAAACTACGAGGTATAACGTCAGTCAGGATAGCTGGCATCTGAGATCAAACCCTGGTCCTTCTGATTACAAGGCGAACTTGCTAGTGGCTGCTCTATGTAATTTCTTGAGTGAAGTTCTCCGTAAACGATAGTTTGATACTTATTCAAAGTTACATTAGCCTTTAATTTTCGTTTGAAATGACTCTCACCTTCCCCGCTTAGTTTGAAAGTTGTCCTTGTTAATTTAGGGGTGTCGAGTCTTTTGACTATAATTAAGCTCTCGTGGTCTAGTTGTTAATGTCATGGACTTCGGATCGCACTGGAAAGAACATGATTTTGAGTCCTGGTGCTTACCATCCTGACCAAGCAGTCAGTTTTGATGTTTCAGTTTCAACACACTGGTACACCAGGAATGAGATCTTAGCCACCCCACTTCCTGAACTCTTTTTTGCACAGAAGAGTGAGACCTATCCCTTAAACTACTGAAGAGCTTCTGCTTACATCGAAACTTGTTTCTTGGCGAGATGAGATAATGACTAATATTCAGGGGCATAGCGAAAGGGTATATTTGAAGGAGCCTTGATTTTACCAAATTGTTGAAACTTCATAACGATTCTCCAGCAGTAACAGTAATCGTTTCCAGATTTTTAAATGTGTGGTTGCATAACAAACAGGAGTAAGATTGTCATACACTCAACGAATGTATATTATATTTGTTAACAGTGAGAGACAGTTTCATTGGTCGGTTGGATGGCCGGTTATTACGGATTCCATTTTGTTTCATGCAAATCATCTTATTCACACTCATTTCGACCTACCTTTATTTCACAGAATTTCTGGGAAATCTCTACTTCCTTAAGCGAATCCCCTGCACACTGATTGCACAATTTAAGAATATGTATTTTCGGAAAGAGCAGTATTGAAAGCTTTGAAGATACCATGTAGCCTCAGCTCTACTTTCTGGGTGATAGGAAATATCAAGCTTCAAAGTTCATTTCACACGCTTACGGCACCCTGCAGGTCCAAAAAGTGACGGCGAATTTCCATCCGGCGAATAACGCCCCTTCTACACGAGCGAGGAAAACGCGGCAGTTTTACAGCGAGCAAACCGTGTCTTCTAATAAAACCCATGCTTTTAAGTGTACGTGTCAAACCACGCTGTAAAAACCCTCCTTGTAGATATGTATATTAAAAAGCATTGCTTTTGTTAAAATGCACGGTTGCTCGCGGTAAAATCGCCGCGTTTTCCTCGCTCGTGTAGAAAGGGCCTAAGGCTTCATCTCATATGTTTTATGTACTATCATCCCTTTTAATTTGTCTGTCGAATTGTTATATCCTGTATACATAACTCTATTATTACAATAGTTAGCAACGGTCTCCACCAATGCAATATTTCCTCCACCTTAATCCTACCCCCTCCCTGAAAAAAGAGAGAGAGAAAGCGAGAAAGAGAGCCAGCGAGAGAGAGAGAGAGAGAGAGAGAGCGAGCTAAGGAACAAAAATAGACACTAGTTCAAGATATTATATTTTCACTTTCCTAATATATCGGTAACTGATAAACCGAATGAACACGTATTCTTCTCTGTTTCAACTTCACGCACCAATTTATATTGGGTACGAGCAAAAGTTCTACCCGTTTTTTTTTTTTAGATACAAGTGCAAAGAACACAAAATGGAACTCACCTAAGATTGTGCATAATCTCCATTCCAATCGATTATCTCTTGTCTTCTTTCTGGTACGAGATGAATCCCATGTCGATAAAATTCGTGAAGTTTGGAGTCGAAGAACTATTATACGCCAGTTTTTAAAATCTTCATATCATCAAAGATTATCCGAGCGAAAGCGCGAAAGAGATGAGATTCTGATGGACTGTAGGGGCCAAGTCAGGAAAATAGAACGGGTGGGGTAAAAAGTTTCAACCAAAATCCATCAATTTTTGACGGGTGATGACAACAACATGTGACCTAGCGCTATCGTGGTAGATGATGACTCTTTGGCGATTGGCGAGGCCTTTCAGTTTTAATCGCAATGCTCACAGTCTGTCAAACTGTTGACAGTAGAAGATGTCATTAAAAGTTGCTGATGAAGTTGTTCCCCACCCCCACCCCATGGCTACGTCCTTACCAATATTTATATGAATATTAAAGAGAGAGAAAAGGTTCCCTTCAATATTACACACATTTTTTAATGTCATAGAAATTTAAATATATTTAAAAAAAATAGATTTATGTATCAAAAGTTCAGTTGAAGTGTACTGATTGGCTTTGAATGACAGAAAATACATATTTAACGTTGAAAATATATCTTATTCTATGTTTACATAAACACGATCCACAATGCGCTATTTTAAACTACACACTTATTTTAAAATAAAAATATTGCCGAGTAAGTCAGTCGTATGGCCTTAGCTGTTAGCAAGGGCGCCGATCCCGGGGGGCTTTGGGGGCCCTGGCCCCCCCCCCCCCTAATGGGGGGCCCAAATGATAAGGTGAAGTCAGTTCTTCTATTTCAACAGTACATGGTCATTCGTTTTCCCCTTGTACTAAGCTTATCTCCCTTTAGCAAATCTATTTCATTGATAAATTCCTCCCTGAAACTTGTATGCTACAGTACTTATATAAATTACATCACGTATAATACCCCCTCGACTGGCTAAGGAGTTAATTCGTGCATTGCTTGTGTTGTTTCTGGAGTTTCGTGCACAAAATCAATAAAGACCATTTAGTAAAAAAGAAAAGAAAGAATGAAATAAAAAATGAAAACGTATTTTCTGTCGTTTATCCCTCGAAACGCCAAGATCGAGTCAAAAATGACCCAAACAGTAAAAATATTATTTTTGTCCATTAGTCATTAAATGGAAGAGTGAAATTCTGTGTACTCCGCATACTGTCAGCAATGTAATAGCTTCATTTGCAAGAATCAGAATACAACAGATACGGTGTGCTTTACATGTGAGAGCAAGAAAGGAATGTAGTTTGACTCTGATAGTTGTCGTACTTTATATGTGTAAATAAGTAAGAGACTCATGATACCTTTATTTTTGTGCAGCCATGAAAACGATTGCAAGGTTAATGTGATGTATTAGTTTTTTCTGTATGTTTCACTATTTTGTAGTATCTACTTGAAAAAATAAAATACAATAAATAAATACAATACAATGCAATAAATAATATACAATGAATACACCCATACTCTAAAATACCTTGATTTTGAACAAGTACTTTATTTCATACGAGAAATATACATGCTTCGAAAATGATTCATCTTGACGTTCCGTGAGATGAAATTATCTTGGCGTTCCGAGGGTTAAAGATCATTCATCGTGATTTTGTCATATACAAACATAATTTAAGAGAAAGAAATATATACAAGAAAAATAAGCGACAAGAAGAACTCACACATAAGTAGGAGTAGACTTGCACTTGGAACTGCTGTTTGGATGCAATTATTGTTTGCCGTTAATACAGTAATTTTGAGTTTCTAATACAACTTATAGATAGGGAAACTATATACAGCGGGAAAAAAAAGTATTTGGACAAGTTCGACAAAGAGGAAATCAGACTATCACACGTAAAACATGGACCATTTCAAAATCCCTTGCCCTTTTATGATAATTTGGATACCTTAGATAGAATACTTATGAAATAACTATCACTCGATACACCTGGAAGGTTACAGGCAACGAAAGAGTGACGACTACGTACATTCATCGCAAAAAACAGTATTTGGACAACCCAATACTACTCTCGAAATGAATGTTCTAGGTATCCTTTTGTGTACAAGAGCAGTCTACGTAGTGTATTTAAGCAATCCACACGGTGTCAGGCAAGCCAAGCTTGTTGGAAAGTCACGCTTTACCGTTGGATACATCATAAAGCAACGTAAACAGAGCAATTATTGCTGAATAGAACCAGTTCTGGACAACCAAGAAAACTAACTGCCCGGAATGAAACTTACATTCTTCATTCTGTGAACAATACTCAAAGAATTAGTGCTAAAGATCTGGCTACTTCACTCGCCTAGAATATGTAAGTTAATGTGAGTAATTCATTGAACAACCCAAAATTATTTGAAACAATTGGGATTTAGATGTGTATCCGGGATATGAATACTGGCCACTCTATTAGTAATCACACAAACCCAAATTTTAACAGATCCTCCAACATTATTATCAGTTAAAACAATGTTCTGCTTTCTGAAAGCTTTGTCACTCTTTCGTTGCCTGTTACCTTGCAGATGTATCGAGTACTAGTTATTTCTATACCATTCTATCTAAGGTATCCAAGTTATCATAAACAAGCAAGAGATTTCGAAATGGGCGACGTTTTGCGTGTGATACAGTATGTTTTTGCTCTTTGTTTTCTCACTGTAGATGAGACAGAAGCTTCTTGAACCATGCCTGTTGAGATCGAGAATTTAAAAAAAAATATATATTTGTCCAATAAAGCAGTAGCGCGGCGAAAGGGTGAACCGGATGGAAAGAGCTGGAAACCACATTTGGAAAGCTGAATAACTCCTCTGCATAGACTAACATTGGTTTATGTTATTTCCTAAGTCTATTTTCTAGTGACATCAGAAACTTTGTTTTTATTAGTTATAACATGATATGTTTTAGTGATTTTTTTAACGTTATGCAAATATAGTTAAATTCTGTAATAGCTGGGCCTGGGGAAGCCTTCATAATAACTATATATATACTATTATATATGTTTTTATGAATATACAATATTTGGCAAAATCTGAATTGAATTTGTATCATATGTGCCTTCTTAGACCCTCACGGGAAAAAATATCTGAATGGGCCCCCCAAAGTAACAGAGAAATCGGCGCCCTGGGCTGTTAGGCTAGCGTCTCCAAAGTTGCGAGTTCGAATCCCGCCCGGGTCATGGATGTTCGTAGCTTTTAACATATATTTCACTCATTTAATCGATACAGGCTGAAGTCAAAAGACGCTAAAATGGCCCATATAAAATCAAATCAAAGTAAATAAAAATATTGACATGCTAAAGGAAAGAAAATTTCAATAACAGTTGGTTTGGAGCTGACAATTGAATAACAATTGAAATTTTGTTTTTGGAGCAGAAAGATAGCTTGTTGTTAAACATTAAAGATTGCCTTATTTATTTTACTTCTGTTTTTACATGGAGGTGAACTTATGTTCGCCCATTACTTTGGTACGGCTGAATAAATTCTAGGGAAACTATCAATGATGGTAGAAGGGATATTCACTCTCAATTTATTAAGTCTATTTACATTGTAATATTTAGATTCCGCTTAATTGATTAATTAATTAAATGCGCGTTAAATTTTTAAAAAAAATAATAACACAACTTCTTCAATAAGATTACAACTCACAGTCATTAGTCTCAGATCTGATCACATAACGAACTCGAGACGATGCGGACTTGGGATGATCATTGTAGATTCTACTTGCATTTCTGAGGTGTTCAAAGGTTTTACTTCAGTTTCACCATCTATGATAGACCCAACTAATGTAATGCTCTGGTCGCTAACATTTCACCGGACGAAAGCCTGGTAGGTGACGCATCTTTCAAATCTGTGATGGACTCAGGCCACAGCTGTCTCCTGTTCAGTCTATAAGATTAACAGGTCGAGACGCCATTGAAATAGTTCAAGGGTTAACAAGTCATGAAGGCACAGAACAATTGTCATGTTTTCTTCGCTACAGTTTTAAGAAGTTCTATGCAAAAATTACAGATTGAATAAAATATGCGTAAGAGGTGTACGGGAAGTATTTGCGAAAAAAGGAAATACACAAGATGTAAAAAAAAAGTACACTTTATATATTTTTTTTTTTTTTACAAAACTGACAATCTCAACAAAAACTTATACAAAAGTGTATAAAATCATTACATTTCGTTCACATGATGTGGGACCGCCCTACCTTATAACACAAAGTTAATTCTACTTGTTTTTAACGAATAATATCAACATCTAAAGCTCTCTGTTCAGCCTTTAAGCTTGATTAAAATCTTGAATCGAAAAGTGTGAAACCTTGATAAATAAAATTCCTGACTAGCGTGAAACAATTCACCTGTTTCTAAGGACAAGGTTTATTATTTTGTTGCAAATTACGCTTTATTTTCTTTGTTAGAGACAATGACAGAGTCTAAATGTATAAAGTGAAATTACTATTGTTATTTTTTTATTAGCAATTTTAAATAATTAGTCATGTTTATGGTTTTCTTCCTTCTTGGGATTATACCTAGATGACCTTGCTTAATTAACTTACTCTCAGAAGGACATTTTCATTTCGTATCGATGTTTAGCGATGCTTAAATTGCACACACACAAATACACGCACACAACTGGTCCCGAACCAACCTACCTACTCCTTAGAACTAAAACTTCATGTGAAGGATATTGTTAAAAGATTCAGATCAGTATATAATTAGCTAGGCAATATATCCCACAACAAAATAGAATGCTTATATTCTATGAAATGATTATGGATTTAACAAAGAACTGATTGCTATAGGGGGTACTAAATGCAACATGATCATCTGATTGGAAGTTACGAATAATGAGAATTACGATCTGTTGTTTGTGAATGTTTCGTGTCAAGTCCTGGAATGTGTTTACAGATTACACCGTAATGTTTCGATACAATTGATATTGGAAGAACATTATATGACGTGCAAATGAGCTTGTGTAGAGAACATTACTTGTACACTTCACATGGAAAAAAAATTGCGACTCTAGACGCCGCGCAGTTAGGCAACCCAAATTACATCTACTTATCGTAAAATCATGTCTGGTAAAGAGACCCCTCTCCCTCCTTTCCTCCTTCTCTCACACGTAATAAAAATCAGCAAACAACGTTTTCACATATTTTTTTCTAAGTATGCATAAATTATCAAAGAATAAATGAGAGAAAAGTCGAATGAAACAGCGTGCTAAAAGATTGTCTAGTGAGAAATTTAAGCACAAACAAAAACTGAGAGTGGAAGATCAGTACAACAAAAGGTGGAGAAGCAAAATTATATATGTGGAGAAAACGCATAGGAAATGAGACAGAGAGAGAGAAAGAAAGAAAAATATAAATTTGACGAAGGAAAGCGAAACAAAGAAAATAAGAGGGTTTAAATCAAAATTCATATATTCGAACAGTAAGATAACAGCGACACTTATAACATTTTGTGTTAAAATTTCAAATATGCGAATTTATGGTGGTTTCGAAACTCACTACTTCGCTTTTAAATTTCCATCCAAAAGTGCTCCAATGGTACACAGATTAAAACTTCGTAACTTCCATTGAAACGTGATCTCTTTCAAGATATTCATTTCTCCAATTGTGTTCTCCGTTACTTGTAAATAGCATACGAAAAAAGAGTACAGCTTGACTGAGAATCGTACTCACATAGACAAGCGAGAACGCTACCATTGCGCTGAATCTTACGTTTGTAGATTAGTTTTAAACGTGTGTTATATTGTGTGTTTTCGACACGTAGAAGGAAAAAGGGAATCTTCAGATAAATGACGTGTACTTCAACATAATATTACCGTTTTTCTTCTTTCCATATCTTTCTCGCACTAGCATCTCACAAATTCTATACAAACTCTCATTTCATTAGAAATCATTCATTTATTAGCAAGAGCTTATATAATAAAAAAATTATGGATCGAACAGGATTCGAACCCTTGTTATTTTATTTCCGTATGCAGAAAGCGTGATCATTCACATTTAACCACTTTCCACTTTTAGTATTTGACCCTAAAGTGGCCCTTGATATCCCGAGGAACTGATTAAGGATTTTTGTTTCCGAATATTGCTTACAACAAATTGCGCATTAACATTTGATTATTGAATTAATAACATACAAATTAGCTACTACAGTATTTACAATAAAATTAATCCAGCCGAAATAAAAGATAAATTTTGCAACACAGTAATGTCTTCTTAAGGACCAAATTGAATGCATGTTTATGATGAAACATCATTATTATCATTGCCTTACTAGACCTTGGTTACAATCGCGAAATCTTGAATGATCGCTGTGGAGGCATGTGGACAGGATTCTGACATGTTTCGTGAGATTTCTCAGTTTCCAGCAGCCAAATACCTGTTTGATACTTAAATTAAATCTTTGGTCGTTACTTTCTTAATCTCTTCAGACGTAAGAGTGGTGATCGAGTCGCATTTCGCAGATATGACGAGGTTAGTCCATCTGTCTATTAGTATGATTAATTATCGAACCCATACCGTAACGTTGGCAGATAGTCATTGACCGTGAGGGCTACAACATAACTGACTGAGTGACTATTTTAGCGACTTACATTATTACAAACTACAATATTAATGTTAACCTGTATAATTGTGTTAATTATTTACTGTACTCGTGTTAACGTAAGCGTTATATAACGCTACAAATTTATGCACCAATCTTATATTTTTCTGCGGAAGAATGGGGCAAGTTTTGTCTGGACAAAAAGTTTGAATTTTGTGAGTACGGGACCTTCGTACGTGTACAAGTATAGAAGATTACGTAAATGTAGACGATAACGCATTCAATGGAGTGTGGTTTATATGTTGTGTTCGTTACTAACAATGTATTGTTATTTTTTTTTCTTTTCTGCATATTGCAATACGCAGCAGTTGGCGTAAAATTCTTACGTAATAAGACACAATGGAATATTATAGCTCTGTCTTTCTTCGAAAATATGCGTTGCTTGAAATAAATTCTGGCCTTGTTTATGTTCAATACAATACTTTATAACGTTACATGTTTCTTTCTATCTTCATGTCTTCTTTTCTCTCTGTATTGGTCTTTCTCTCCATCTTTATTTATTTCTTCCTCCCTTCCTCCCTCCCCCCTCTCTCACACACACACTGTATACAGCTTGTTGCAAAATAGCATCGACAACGCCACCTCACGAAATTCCTGACATGAAAATAGGAAAGAAAAGTATAGATCACCCCCCACCCCCTCCAGTCCCGAGAGTACACAAATGCTTCGTTCCGGCTGCCGAAGGCGATGGAAATGAATTCTAAAGTTCGATATTTCCAATACCATTAACAGTAGGATTGAGGCGGCGTGGTACCCTGAAAGGAAATAAGAGATTCCCAAACAATCTCTGGATTAAATATGGGCACAAAAGACGACTTTCCGTACGAGTACAGATGATACACGTAATTTTCATGTCGTCTAACCGAGCAGACAGCCTCTTTTACTGATAAATGCGCCAAACTTTCGTTGAAATGCACTCCTCTTTGTTATGCAACCCTTAAGAACATTTTGTGAATTGCCAACTAAATAAACAGGTATAACTAGGTTTCAAAGGTACTGCTTACTTCGTCGATATCTTACCATTACAGCGCCACCATAACTTTTGGTTATCCCGTATATTCTTGGCAGAATTAGACTGAATTCTGTGTACAAAATAGACCGTCCTTCCACAGCCCTGTGCAAAGATGGACCTTTTAGTGTACTCCCTAACAAAACAAAGTATTAATTAACACAGAAGTATGATCATTACTAAGGAAATATGATCATAAGATTACCTATGCCTATCCCAACAACATTGTATTATCTAATGAAAGCACAACATTCACTACTCGCCATCATAATTCCGAAATATTCCTCATGAAGGCAAAGTTGTTAATTCTTGTACTAAAACCAATCTTTCAGCCTATTGATTTATAGTAATATCCATCACACTTGCTACTGAAATCTGTAAATCTTTTTTATTTTATCATATATATCATATTCATCCATTTTCTATTCACTGAATTTATCATATTCAGCCATTTCATCTATCCATCTTGCACCTGGACGTCATCTCGGTCGTTTCTTTTCTCTAGGAATACAATTTAATACATTTGTCGTCCATCTTCCATCTGATCTTTACTTCATCTTCTTCGCAGTCTTGATTCTATCTTCTACCTTTGTGCGCGAATCAAGTCAATTGTCTTTCTGTACCCTCTAGTTATTCCTAGCATGTATCTCTCCATTGCTCTTTGTGTGACTCTTAATCTTTTTGTAGTTTGCGCAGTCAGTGTCCAAGTTTCCCAGCCGTACGTCATCACAGGTAAGACACATTGATTATAAACTTTACGCTTCAGACACATTGGAAGTTTGCTTTTTGAAGATAAAGTGTCGTCTTCCAAACGAACAGCACGTCATTTTACACCTTCTATTTATTTCATCCGCCAGCTTGAAATTCGATGTTTTGAGCTGGCCTAGGCAAACATACTTATCAACTATGCCTATTATCTCTCCGCTAATCTTTATTTTCTTCTTTGCAGCATGTTGATTGTATATTACTTTCGTTTTACTTGAATTTATTTTAAGGCCTATTTTCGAACTCTCATTACACAGCTCTTCCATTCTGGTTTGTAGTTCTGCATTTCAAGCAAACAGGACTATATCATCAGCGAATCGTAAATGATGAAGATATTCGCCATTAATCTTAATGCTAACTTCATTCCAGTTTAAATTTTGGAACAAGCTCTCCAGGACAGCTGAAAACAGGTTTGGAGAAATTGAATCTCCTTGCCTTACCCCTTTTCCAACTTTTTTTTTCATTTTCTTGATGTAGTCTAATGATAGATGTAGCAGTCGAGTAAATGTTTCGCAGTAACTTGATGTATGCACTTTCGATGCCTTGATGTTCAAGTGATTTAAGTACTGCTGACAAGGAGACCGAATCGAAAGCTTTTTCAAAATCTATGAATCCCAAACATAGTGGAAGTTCATATTCATTAGTCCTTTCCATAACTTCATTCAATGTTTGTATGTGGTCCATTGTGCTAAATCCACGACGAAATCCGGCTTGTTCCCTTCCCTGGTTAAAATCTAAGTCTCGTTCAATACAATTTTTTTTTTTTTGAACATTTTGTGTAGAACCGACAGTAAACTAGTTGATCTGTAGTTCTCGACGCGTCCTTTGTCCTCTTTGTTGTACAACAAAATGATAAGAGCATTATTCCAACTTGAGAATATTTCTCTCTTTCTCAGGCACATTGGGAATAATTTAGCAAGTACCTCTCATCTTTTCACCTCCCCATTTCCTATTTCCAATCTTTGATTGTTGTGTGGACTTCTTTTCCTATCTTGCACTACAAATGTATACTTTTCATGTCAGCTCCTGTGAGGTTCCAAACTTACTCATTTTAACGTTCCTTGAACATGAGGGCGAAAACATTAAATACAATGGCTACAGTAATATCCCATATTGATGTATGATGATTTCACAACACTCTATATATGTTTCTCCACAGTCTATACTTTGCAAGCAGTCTTTGCACGCTTCAAATAGGTGAAATTTTGAATTTTTGCGGATATATTTTCACACTTCCATTCATTATTTCAACAACACAATTTCTGCACAATTTTTATATGGCTTATTCAAACAAATTAGAATACCTGTATAAATAGTTTGGCAGGTTAGAAAAGTAGTACCAAAAGTTGACGAGAGAGGGGATAAATCCCATGTTGCTTCGATGCTCTAGAAATAGCATTTAAGCTCACCATCACATTTGTCAATATTAGAAAAATTGAGAAAACAATAGATATTATTACGATTTTGTAAATTAGGTAAGGTAATAATTATGGAATTTGAAGTGAGAAAGTTTTGCAAAGAATTTACGTTTAGCTGAGCTATTTGCGATGACTGCCCTCAAATTACGACGTCATAGCCCGAGTAGTCAACTATAACTAACTTCTTTCAGCTTATCGCTTCATTTCACAGAGTTCTATAATTACTGCACTCTTTAAAAAATTCGGAGACTTTCCTGGAAAAAGCTAGGCAATTGTAGCTGCCTGGAAATTTCCTGTAACTTGGCTAATAAATAACAGCCACCTCGCAGGTTCCAGGGGAAAAAATAGAAGTCTCAAGCAAGATTTGAACATGGGTTTTTCAGTTAGAAGTCCAGTGTCTTAGTGACTGGACTAAATTTCCACTGAAAACAATGAGAACATCAGAACAGTATAGAAAGTCAGAAATACGTTGCCCGAACCCCGAAAACATAAACAAAGTAACTTCCACGGTTTACGCCGTGTTCTAGTAACTTCTTCTATTTGTCAAGTAGGGTTCGCAATCCCCATTCACTGAGTAAATTTCATTTCTTTAAAATACGTGATTAAGATGGCGGCAGCAAACGTTATATCATGATTGCATGTTTGATTACGATAAGAAACAATTTCCTCTTTATGCACATGTGCAAAAATCACCCTGGAATGGGAAAATATGAATCTCCAACCACAAGAAAGAAGTCTCCCGTTGTTTTTTGACAGACACTTTTCATCCACATCGGGATTATTATAAATACTTATATGTATATCTGGAACATTACTACATATATAAAAAAAGGTGAAAAGGTACTAAGTGCCAGTTTGAGTGGCATAACTTTAATGTAAAGTAGTGTATGTCTACCGTCAGCATGCTGACAGTTTCATATTTTTCTTGTAGGAGATCTGCCTTTTACGTTACGTAATCAGTAATGACTCCGCACATGTTATTAGAGATTTCGTATCTGCTTTTTATTTGCGAATTGTTATTGGCCCTTAACTCCTTTTGGTATGACATCCTAGAATTATGGAAGATTCCATTTTCCTCCTGCTCAGTCTGCTTCTACGCTAATTACTCGAAATATCCTTCGTAATTCCTAAATTTCCTACTCCCTTCTTTTCCCTAATTTCAATTGCTAGTCAATGGTGGACTTTGGTTACACAATCGCTATTGTCGCATATGAGTCCAGATGGTAAACTCATCACGTGGCCAGACAATCTGCTCATCACTAGAAATAATAATAGCATCTCTTGACTCTCTTCCTGAAAGCAAGAACACGTGGAGTGTAAAAAAAACAACAAAAAACAAGATAATTATTTGAAAAAAAAACTGTCTTCTATAGAAATCTCGGTGAGAAACTTTCTGCTGTGTTGGAGTAATTATGAAAAGTGTTCATTGCTAATTAGATTTAATTCAAATTACTTGTTCACCGATTCCGAAGACTGACAATATCTAAATAATTTTATACCAGTTCAATTTAACAATTCATTTTTGCAGATATTCGTTTTTTTTTCGAATAATTTTATTATCCGAATAATTATACAGATAGACGATAATCGAGTAATAATTCTGATATAAGATAATTGAAAATTTTCCAATTAAAGAGTATTTGAATCCAAAGGACAATATGAACAATATTTGATTAATCGGGTTCGAATAATGAAATTATTCGACTAAAATTCGGAAGAAAAATTAACGTATCTACAGGGTGTCCCTGAAATAATGGTGCAAACTTTGGGAAATGATTATTTATATCAAACCAAGAAAATAAGTTTCTTTGAAGAAATTCCGAAATCTGATTGGTTTTGATGCTACAGACGCTCAAAGTTATAGGTCACCAATGACGTCATATCTCGACAATAATGATGTAAGCAGTGTCAGCTTAGCAAATCACACTCGAAATGGTACCCAATATATCGATTTATGTTCTATTTATGATTGGTGAATACAGCTTACAGGGGATTTCTATGCCTGCCATATTAAACCATTTAATTACTTCACAATTAAATTCTTTTGTTGTGAAACTTGTCTATGAGGCACCCCTTCAATCATAAACACTGCTTAAATACATGTATCGGGTATTACTTCGAATGTGATTTCCTAAGCCGACACCGCTTATGTCATTATGTGTCGAGCTATGACGTCATTTGTGACGATGTCGCCGTGACCTCGGGCTCCTGTAGCTCCGAATTTTGAATTTATTCAAAGGAAGATTGCACCATTATTTCGGGGACACCCTGTATAGAAAGTTTTCAGCAAACTCATGGAGAAATATTACTTTCCTTTCTAGGTAGTGGAAGAAGCACAGAACAGTGGTGAGGAACCATTGCGTAAACTTTGAAGCAGAGAATATTCATTGTGAAACATTTAATCAAGAGTAGAAGTTATGCAAGCACACAAAAGACCTTCGAAGAGACTTTCGAATGGGAAACAGGTGCACTAAACAAATCGAGTATTAAGCGTTTTTACGACAAAGGTGGTCGACGCACGATGCTATAAGAATAAAAGTTTATGGTTGCTAGAAGAGGAATGGTTGTGAACACAAGAAATTACGTCAATAAACTTTCAAGTGAGAGCAGTCTCTCTATCGGAAGTAGTCATAAAGCATGGAGGTCGTCATTAAAGATGTACTCATACAGAACTGACTCCGTGCAGGAACTGTTGCTAAGAAGCGTCAAGGCTCGCCTGCATTACTGCAACCAATTTCTGCAAACGATTATCTTAACGACTGAATCAGTTGAATCATGGTTAGGCAGTGTCAGATTCCCCAGTAGCACACACGTTGACAGAACAGTTTAATGTACGCCTTTTCAACGGTTGTATACAACCAAAAAACGTAGATATAATGTAATTCAACGTTTTCTTGGTTGTATACAACGGTTGAAAAGGCGAACATTAAACGTGTGTGCTACTAGGGATTTGTACAATTTCCAGAGAGGGAGAAATATTTCTCAGAACGTAGAATACTGTATTTTATATCCGTTCATATCCCAGGCCTGAGGGATATTTCAGAAAACAGAGCCATGGAATATTTTTTGCAGAGAGGGAGAAATCCTAACGATCCCCCCGCTACAAATCGAACACTGTGGTTATATGATTCGTTAGTACCCACGTGTAGATCAGATATCGACTCAATCGTTTCAAGAATGATTCATCGCTTACAAATGTATAAAATAGACAATAGTGGACGTTAATATTGTGTATATAAAATGATACACAATAACATACGTTTACTATAAACATGTCTGTTTCCCCACATTCCAGCACAAACAAAATTTCTTCTAGCAAACAGTGATATTGTTGTTATAAAGGGAAATCTGAAGGACTTTTATCCGGTTGATTTACTTTATAACATGAGAATAAAGAAAAGGAATATTTATGGTTGTCAGCTTATTTTGCTCCTGACAGAGCATGATGAAAGAGCGGAATCGCGCAACCATAGTAATTCGAATGTTCAGGGTTTAAAGCCTGGACTGCCATCCTTAATGTAAGAATGGTATCCTGAAATATGGCAGCGGTTTTCGTTATCGTTTCCTCTTCCACGAGCAGCGTAGAAGTTACATGACGTGACGGTCGGTCACGGTCTGTAGCTTCGCTTTCCAAGACCAGCAGAAGTTTTACTATTTTTCTCCTCAAATGTTAGCTAACCTGCAGTTTTGTTATGTTCGGCGGGTTCGTATATCTTGCAGGTAAATATGTTTTTAAGAGAAACTCTCCATTATTTAAATTACCTTATTACTTTAATAGCAAAGAAAAAAGAACGCTTACTTCTTTTGAAACATGACAGGTATTCCAGAGTTTCCTCAGTTTCATCAGGCGAATGCTGGTATGTTACCCAAAGATAGTCATTCTCCTTCTTCACATCCTTTATCTTTTAAATATTCTTGCTTCCAGTACAAGAGGACGTCCTCACCAATAAGAGTCAAAATTATATTTTTTCGGCTAAACTGCGGTAGTACTAAACTCAAGTAATCATGGATTTGTCTGAAAGATGCACTGAGTACTCCCGAAACTATCTTTATCTGCTGGAGTGGAAACCTTATGGGAAAATGATAGACAGGACTTCAGCACTCAATTCCTGGCTTTGCCATTTGTTAAATAAAATACAATCTAAAAGTAATAGCATTATTCTACACATCTTCTTTGAATTTGTCTTCATTTTGTGCACAGAAAGTGTAAAGGAAGTGTCGGCAGATTTTCATGTCCTTAGGAAGGTGAATTTTGAACATTTGTTGTGCTCTTTTTTTTTTCCACACATTTTGTTATCAAGATGTCTGGATTAATTCAGGTTAACCCGTTTTCGCATCAAGCATCTTCAATTATACAGGTCTCCAGTTTGCATTTTTAAAAGGGAGGGAGCACATCCCGAATTTGGCGCCGTTCTAAGAAGTCAAAAGTGTGACGGCCTCAGGCCGGTCGTTCCCCCTAGTTGGATCTGTCAATATATACCGAGAAAAATGACAGGTTTTGTGTATCCGTTTTTTAGTTGTTTTTTTTTTTCAGGAAGTTTGTTCCACAGTTTATAAAAAGACGAACACTAAAACCTCGTTTATCCGGCCTTATGTGACCGGACCGGTTCCGGATAAACGAAATTCCGGAAAAAACAGATTAATGATCTCATGTTATAAGTGTCTATAAATACAGACATATAGTAACAAGATGGTTTATTTTACAAAAGGCAAAATTAATTTTAATAAACTGAGTGCAAATATAGTGTATTAGTACACATTACACTGTGGAGAATCAGCTAGACGTGCTAACTTGTATACAATGTACAGATATTTTGAAACTAACGAAAAATCACTCGTTTTTTCGATAATCTTTCCGCGTAAATGAGATTTTAATCTATCTTGTTGGGACAATAAAAAATGTTTTAACACTATTTTCTTTCATTACATACTAAAAGTTTGTAGCTGAATATGAAGTAACGTTGTCGATGCCAGAATGTTTTCAAGGCTGCTCTTTTATAAGTCACGATAACGTGAATGCTATAACGTTGTTATGGTTCCCTGAAATTAGTTGAGTAGATTGCAGAAAGTTGTACGAGTGGGCTTCGCTAGATAGCGACGCAAATGCTTGTTGTTTGCTCTTGCGATTTCAACAGTGATATGACGCAATATTTGTTTTAAGTGCTGTATGGTGAAGCAATGGAAGAGAAAAATGGTTCTTTCTTCTAAACATCTGTCTGCTGTAATAGATATTCCAAGAAAAAGTTGCTTATTGTATTAAAGCAGAATTTATTATGTAGCTGACTTAAAGCAAGTCTGCGTACAGAGCAAAATGAGTCATATATTTTTCGCAGAAACGCACAGAAATTCTCTCTGTATATGTATCTTTATATATATATAGGCCTAATCATATAATTAATTGAGATTCCACCGTTATGTAGGAAGCAATGAGCAGATTGCAGCCAAACTTCACGTAATGATATAGGAAAGTCTCGTTAAGGCTATAACCGCATTAGAATGTCAAAGGACATACCGTTTCCGTTCGGACCTTACCCATTGTCAACATTTTTCACTATTCGCGAAAATCGGTAAGGTTAGAACAACGAGCTCTACCTAACGATACTGGAGTGATTGGCTAGTGTCGAAAAATAGACGCCAGAGCAAATATAAACATCGATCGTCCACTTCCAGTCTAATCCAATATGGATCAAATTTTCAGTTCGAACTAACGTTTTCACGCTTGTTGTCGCTGCGCGGCCCATTTTTTTATTTATATATGTTATGCACGTACCGGACTGTACAACCGTACATGTAAATAATATATACATTTTTTACAATAATTAAGAAAAAAAAACGGACCGCACAGCGATAACAAGTGTTAAAAACCCAGAATTTAGTCCATATTGGTTTAAGCTGGAAATGGATGATTAGCTGTCTACTCAGCTCCTTGGCTTTGGCACTGACCAGTCCAGTATCACCCTTAGAAGAGGTCAAGGGATTAGAAAGTTATTTAAGATTTCTTTCATTATACGCGATGCAGACACTAAACATAATCTCAAGATAAAATAAAATAATATCTGAGCAAAGCAAATACGTTTTATTTCAAAATTACAAACATTTAACGGTTTCGCCAACTAACTAACAACTTGGCTTCATCAGACACACTAAATCACATAAACAACACCATTTCTAGTGAGACAGCCATCTGGTTCCCGACTGGTTCCCCTGCCAGCCAATCCCGTACCGACTATACAAAGTGAGTTTTTAATTTACAACAATCACTGATTTCCTCTCACCTCCTGTTCCTACTACATACAAGCATACAATCTCAAAATAAGCCTTGTCATATAGAAATTATTTTAAAAGTGACATGAGAAAATTAAGTAAAAAGAAAGATGGAAAAATAATAAAAATAAAAGGAACACTAAACTAAACATAACAAATGAATAAATAAAAATCTCGGTCTTACACGAAAAATAAATTTATATTTTAAGACTCCTTAATAACTTATTCCACTGTTCATCAATTTTAAGTCCCGAGTTCCAGTTCATCGCTTTTTAACCTTCCACTTCTATAAATCTTGCTTCCTTCCATTATCTGACAGTTCTATCTTGCTGTCCCAACACTTTCACTTCACTCCAATCCACTAAATTTCCCGTGTCTCTTATATGTTTGTATATAGCATTTCTGTCCCTCTCCAACCTAACACAATCTTTATGTTGTTTTATTCGCTTTCTTAATCTTTTTCCCGTTTCCCCCATATAGTACATTTCATAATCACTGCACTGGATTCTATAAATCAACCCATTTTTTCTCCATCCTTCCCTTCTCCTTTTCTTCTCTCTTCGCTTTTCTCCTCTTCTCTCTTATCACCTCCAGTAGCCTCTTGCTTCATTTTCTGTACATATCGGAGGCAAATTTTGCAAAGAGAATTATGTGTTAGAATCCAGCAAGATGATCTCCGTCCTTACTCTGTATGTATACCTATAAATTATACTAATTTGATTTAAAAGTCGAAATCGAAACTTTAGAGCGCGGTATTGTCAATAATTGATAATAGTTTTCACACCGATTGATTTGTGAAACTGTTTTAATAGTTCTGTGGGAATTCGGAATATGTGAAGTTGATTGTCATATATCTTGAACAAAACTGATTTAATTGGAACACTTTCTGGGAAAAAAGAACCAACCCTCAAAAGTAGTAGATATGCGGCAGGAAGTATCAGAAAAATGCCAGTAATCAGAATAATTAAAAAGTTCAAATATATATCCTCTAATATACTTTCCGTTAAAGAAGTAAGTATGGTATTCATACATTTTTCAGCTTTAACTCTATTAGTTTAGATACCATTTGATTGATTCTCTTCTGCACAAATAAATATATCCATCGTCCGTCAGTGGTTTGTTTCTCGGTGCGCAAATGAAATTCAAATGTAGAATGTCAATGGTTGTTTTGTACAAACATAAAATGATAGTTACAAAATATTGAAGTTAAGTTCATCGAGCCGCCGTTGCTTTGTGGTAGAGCGTTGGCGTAGCATTCGCGAGGTCGTGGGTTTGATACCAGCAGTTAACCATCCTGACTGAGGTTTTTCCAGGGGTTTTCTTCAGTCACACCAGGCAAATGTCGGGATGGTACCCTCAACATAGGCCCTAGCCGACACCTTCCTTAATCCTTTCCCCTACCCTATCCCAGCCTTTGTATTAGATGCCTAAAGGTCATAAATAAAATTCACGAAATTCAGGTTTGGTTCGTTTGTACAGAATTTGGTTCGTTTCTGAGTTCGTTCGTATCTGAAGAATAGCCTTTACTTTTGAAGGTTTTTCCTCTTTTTTTAAAGAATGATATATTGTGATATAAAGTACATTTATCTTGTGTTTCTTTTATTGGCCTTTATGAACTATAAATAATTGTTCTAAATTTAGCTTATAATCTGTTTTTGTGTTGTGTAAAAACTATAAATAGGATTAAACGAACTAGAGAAAGAAGTAAAAAGGTTAAGGAGAATTACGCAGTACTTGTAGCAAGGTTATCGAGGTTGACCAAATATTTCTCTCTCTCTCTCTCTCTCTCTCTCTCTCTCTCGTTTTAGGAATCTTCCTTGTGTTGGCTGTTACACAAAGAAATACCATTCAAAGAGACACATAACGAGTTGTGGCAGATTGTATCGTTTTTGGCATTTACAGAGCCACGTCTTCAGTAGAATAAACTAGATTAAGTTAATCAGAAGAGCAAATCTGTTTTGTTGTTGTTATTTGTCGCTGGAGATGTTCTTATCATCTTATTAACATAGGCGTCGCAAGAAGTGTCGAGAGTATTAGTGGAACTCCTGAAAATTTCGGCAAGCACAATCTCCGGAGTTGAAGTTGAAATAAAATATTAAAAAAATTAAAACCCATGCTTTTATTTTTTATTTTATAAAATGTACAAAAAAGTAGAAAATATTTAAGCCATTTATGACTTTTGGGACAATCTCTAAATATCTGTCCAAATATTGTCTCTGATGTTCAAATATTTGGTTTTTGTTTTTTTCTGAAATTCAGACAAAAGTTGTGTTGTTTGAATTGTAATATGATAATACTTGTTATTGTTAATACAATAAAATGATTTTCACACAAATCGGAAATGGTTTACTTTGGATTTTTCTCAACTTTATTTTTAGAGTTGTTGATTGTCGCATGTCTCCAGATAAAATCTTTCGTAAAAGTTGCCTCAATAAGTCTGAGGAAAAACGGAATTATTTCACCAATAAAAAGGGGCACATAAAGATTACCAACATACTTGATTTTTCAATTAAATCTCCTGAATAAAATTCTAATTATTATTTTTTTTTTAATCCGGAAACATTGTCTCAGGGTCGTAACAAAGGTTACCGGCATTTTGTTAATGAATTTTTAAAATAAGTGTTTTTAATGTTTTGTTTTGCCATTTACATGAGAGCACAGTAATTCCGAGAGACCCTCCCTGTGGTGGGGTGCCCTCCAAATCCTCGAGAACCTTCCTCCCCAACCTTATCATTTTTGCGTTCAAAATTGAATAGAAACCGTGCAAAACTACTTACATTCTCCCAATTTTGACTTTACATCTCCTCAAACTGAAAATCTCGGTGGAATCGGAATCCCTGGAGCATCAAGAAGAAGTAATAAATACTCTTATTAACAGAGGAAGAAAGAAAGTCAGTTACATTCATGGACGCTCAGAAGTAAACTATCTATCCTGATAGATAACACCCGAACTTTTCTGGTATAACATTACTTACCATCATTTGTGGAAATTGGCAACAAAATAGAATGACATTTTTTTCCCCTTAAATTGATAGCTCGGAACGTATACTTTCACGCAACAAGTCCTGCACCCTTGATTAAGAGAAAACAATTATTAAACAGCAGTTTGTAACCTTTGTTACTTTCTGCTTAGTTGCTTCATTTCTGACGCATGTGCAGCGCTCATACAGATTCCGGCGCCATGTTCGTAGGAGCTATGAGACAGGGTGATAATAGTTTCTGATATTTACTGATATTTTAGCGAGAAAGTGATTTCCTTAAAAACCTGCTGAAATGTAACGTTTGCTAAGTAAATCTGATACCATCAAAACTATTTAGATAGTAGAGGAACATTGTGATATTACGTTCGGGCCAGAATTTTGCTAATTTTGACGCGGTAACGAATGTTACAGTGACGCGACGAATCACGAATGTTAACAAAATTGGTAATAATTGTTACTATACTTGCATCAAAGTGATGCAGAGACTAACATTTAGTTTATGGGGTAACTTTTACATCGTTATCTTGATAAAATTTATCACTCATGATGCTTATATTGGACAAACGAAGCCCTTTTCTGTATTATTGCTAATTTAGATGAATTCAATTTGCATACTGCCTTTGACACATTCGACAGCGTTTTGAAAGTAGGTATTCTATAATTGGATTGCAAAGGCTTATTTATATTAATAAATAATAATAAAATAAGCAGCCCTAGACCACAGTCTCATCTAAAATTACCTCATGAACTTATAAATAAAGTAACACGTAACGTTTGTTACTGGTAGGTAACTTTCGTCACTGTTGGCAAAAATGCACATAAATAAAGAAAAATAAACGAAATTGGAAGAAATTAGTTATGTTCGATGGAATATGAAGAACATTTTAAATCAAGAAGTGATGTTTATGGATAAAATTTAAGGTTTCTTTCAAATATTGAAAACTTTACTTTAAAAAATGCAATTAAAAGGTAACAATCATGAAAAAAGAATCAGAATTTGTTCTTAAATCTGATTGCTATGGCTCTACAAATTCATGTTCTGAGTATACAGTGGATGCCCAACTGAACAACATGTGAAATGACTACGGTATTAAACATTTCTTCAAAATATGTGCATTTTATGGTAACGTTTGTTACATGAATATACGTTTGCGACATCAAACTCAGTAAAAACGTGAAAATTAAAAATGATACGAACAAAATATTTGAGTCATGAAAAGTACACATGTGTTACACTTCAAAGAAAGTATTTTTGTAATTTTCAGGGAAATTTTAATTTTCAAATTATTGAACTTACAATAGGACAGTTACTTTGAGATTTGCACATGATATGATTAAAAATAAAAATCTCATAGAAAATGATGCACATGTTAATAGGGGGACCGGAAAGTAATCAATTATTTGCAAAACATTTTGATGATCAATTGTAGTTGAGAAAACTTACATTATTCAATGTTTACTCGCTATCGTTAAGTAGAACCTTATTCCAACGATCTGTGAGGTTTATAATGCCTTCTTTGAAAAAATATTGTTCCTAAGGCAGAAAATGAAACAAACCCTCTTTGCACATCAACTTGCAAACGGAAGGTTTTATGTCTTATGTTGTGTTGGAAGAACCTCAATAAGTGACAGTTATTAGGGGCAATATCCAAGAAATATGGAGGATGTGGTAGAACTTCCCATTCTAAGTGTCTATTTTTTCCCCCTGAATCAGTCTTTCAGAATATGGTTTTGCGTTATCGTGCTGCAAGATTACCCCCCTTTTATTTCGATTGACAAACACAGGAGGATCGCGAAACAATACTTGGTGTACTCGCTGTAATTGTTCACAGTAGGTGACTGCTGTGATAGTCTGACCTTGTTCCATGAGCTCATAATGAATAATTCCATGAATATACCCCCACCACCAAACGCACAACAGGACCTTTTGTGGATGAAGTCTATCTTTAGGTGTTGGAAGTAAACGTTGATTTGGAGAAAACCGCTGTTGCTTTCGTTTAATATTCTTATACATCATCTATTTTTCGTCACCAGTAGCTACGACACGTGCTAACAAGGGGTAATGTTGTTGTCTGGTCAACAATGAATTGCAAATCGCCCTTCTCTGTGCTTTATTGTTTTCCGACAGTTCATGCGGAACACATACACATTGTTTATAAACCTTGCCAACCTTCTGCAAGTATTCTTGGACAGTTGAACATAATGAATTAAGTGTCTCTGCTAATTGTTGTATGGCTTGTGTTGGTTCTGATTCAACGAAAGTCTTTAGAACATCGACATCTATCAATATAGCGTCTGAGGTCTTCCAGATAGAGAACAATCCGAGAGATCAATATTTTTTTCTGAAAATTTGTTGACAATTGTAACCTTCAATACTTCTCCGTACGATGAGCAAATGATTTTGGTAACCTCGGTAACATTCCTTCCTTGGTGAAACAAAAACAGGAAAAACAGCTATTCTTCAACTTTAAAGTCCGCTATCTTGCAGCCAATAGCCTGAAATTAACAGCAAAACATTTTTAAGTACAACAGAATGCCTGCTTTTAAAAGAACAATTATATTTACTCATTTACTCGCATTTACTGCTATATTTACATGACAGCAATCGGCTAAAATTAAATATGTATAAAAAATGACTACTTTGCGACCCCCCTTATATTACGTAACAGTAATCACGAATATTTGCAATGAGAGCTCCGCGCTTTAATTTTTAGTAATATCATTGTTATAGATTATAAGTGGCTGTAAATTTTTTTTTAATTTTTAGTGCCTTGTAGATAAAAGTATGTTTTTAAAAGTTCTTTTATATTACCTGTATATTTAATTCTTTTGAATGTAATACAGTTTTAATCCAACTTACTAATATGGACCTTGAAGATTTTTTAATTTATTTTATAGCCTTTAGGCATCTCAGACTCAGAGTGGGGTAGGGTCGGGTGGAGGCTATTGTAAGGTAGTCGACCAGTGCCTATTTTGTTGGTATCATCCCACCATTTGCCTGGTGTGACAGGATATATGCTAGAAAAACCTCAGTCAGGATGGTCGGCTTCTGGGATCGATCCCAGGATCTCCCGAATGCTAAGCCAACGCTTTACCACTGACCATAAAGTTGTTTATACCCAGCCTTCGTGGTCCAGTCGGTAAAGTCGCGTATTTCTGATCGGCAATGGGTAGACATGTGAGTTCGAACCCCACGGCCGACCATCCTGACTGAAGTTTTTCAGGGTTTACCTTGTGTCATATCAGGCGAATGTCGAGATAGTACGTTAAGAAAGGTGTAGTGTATTTTTATGATTCAAAATTTTTGTTGGGAGGAAAAATGGCTACCGCGAAATACCTTCCTATGTAAAACCTTAATAGGATGACTCCTCATATAAATCCAGCTTGAAAACTTACGATACCATGAAGAGTTTTCGTAAAGATCTAATGTTAAAAAGTTCTAATTGGCTTAAATGTAACCTGGTGATTGGTGCATGAAATCGAGACTAGAAGGTGAAAGGAGGCACAAGCCATGCTTGGGTTTATGTGCGAGTTTGGTTGAATATCTTGGTATGAGAGGACTCTGTGTTAAGTTATCTTGGTATGAGAGGACTCTGTGTTAAGTTATATTGGTATAAGAAGACTTTGTGTTAAGTTTTTCCGACTAAAGTTAAAGTATACAGGAATTGTGAAGTTTCGAAGTGGAAAAGAAACCCTGAATTTTCTGAAAGTGGTGAAATTGTTTCTCGTAACTGATTAATATCAGGAGATTTGTGTATGAATAGAAATAACGTTTTTATTTGTGAATACACACACGAATCCATTTTCATGATTTTGTGGAACGGTAATTCCTGGTTAACAAGAACGAACGGAAAAGAGTGAAATGAGGATAGTGAGGGAAAATCCTTACAGTAAAATTGTTCTGGAAAATAACAGTGAAGTTTCTGTGACTGATTGTCCTTTTTATGGAAATACTAAAATACCATATTTAGCGAAACATGCAGTATCCTTTTTAAATAAGAGGTCGTATCCTTTGGAAATATAGTTCGAATAAAATTTGGTGTGATCTAATTTTATTTGGAATGGTTCATGATAGTTTGCGAATTAAACGAAAGAAAACCGAAAAGGAAGTTTTGAATATTTTGTCTAATGACAAGGTATGTATTTAAGTTATTTATTTGATTTGATCATAGAAAATTTCTTGTCTTGGATAGTTAAATTTTTCTTTGTCTGGATAATCAAATACTCTTCTTTCTTCAGAAAAGGTGAAAATATTAACAGGTTGTTTTTGTCAATGGATGATTTGTTCTTTGATAATTATTTTTCTCCTGGGGTCAGGAATATTGCCCAGGAACGTGATTGTCAATTTTTGTTGTGATTTTCTGATTTTCACGAAAAGAAGAAATTTCAGAAATAAAAGCTTTATTTTAATTTTTAAAATAATTCACATGTTTTCTTTTGAGTTGAAACTTCATGAACACCCTATATTTGTAACATCGAGGTTGGGTATTTTCTTTAGGTGTTTCCAGAGAGGCCTACTTAAGGAGACTTTTGTACCAGGTAATTGGTTAATAAGTGATCAATTATCCCACGGAATATATGATGAGGATATTGCTAAAAGACAATATGCTTCATACTAAAATTCTGTTATCCTCTACGTCCATAACCCTGATAACGAGAATTTTTGGTGATGTCTTAAAATGGTAAGAAAATTGCTTGGTAAGACAACATACATTACAAAGGCCCTCGCCGATATCTTCTGGATTCTCTACCTAACCCATCCCGATCTCTGTCATCCCCACAAGGACTTAAATAACATTCAATTCGATGAAGTTGTTCGTCTCTGAGGGCCTATTCATACGCGTCATTGCAGTGGCTTGCACACGCCATAGACACAGGCCACTGCAGAATTTCACCCAATGGAACAGCTTGGCTTCATTCGCCTGCTCTTGCCACTGCACTGGCTCCGTTAGCATGCAACAACTTAACCCTGTGTATTGCTAAAAGTGACAGTGTCTTTCTTCACAGAGCCTGAAGTTTTTTTTTTGGAATTTCCCTGGAATAATAGGCCAATCCAAGAAACAATGAAGTGTGGTTGGTTGCGGAACAACCAGGCGTTTTTGCTGGGAGTAATCTGTCATCCAAATTTGGCTGCGGCCATCTTGAATTTCAAAATTTCTTGATAGTTGATTTTTGTATTGTCATCAGGCACACAAACATATGTACAAAAGTCTCTAGTCTATTGGACAATGGAAGGTAGGTATTCTATCTCAGTCATTTGATTTGTATTAACTGGCAGCGCAAACCTACAGAATCTTGGTTATGTCGCCAAAACATTGTTATGTTGACTGTTTCACTACTCAAACTACAGTCTACTTCTTAAGCAAACTTGCAAAAAGAATCGACGGAAATATTATTAGCCGCCAAAACGGAGAAGGGGGACATATAATTTCGTCAACATAAAAGAAAGGAATAGTGTCTGCGAATTGCAGAAACATCGGCCATTTGTAAACAAACAAACCGATCAAACTTCAGAGTATGTTCTAAGCAAGAACATAATTGCCCAAGTGAAGTGACTGGACTTCTACTACGTACGTGGAGTTTAGCTCAGCAAACCGCCTGGGTCAAGAGTACAGAACTCTAAATACAGAACCTGTGTTAAGAATAATAAGCAGTGCTCGTAATGAGACGGTATATGGCGGTATAATACATCGGTGCTTCTTTTTATTTTTCTTCTTATACCGACACTTTTTGACGAAACAGGATGTTAAATGGTAAAGCTGAATTTATTGCTTCGGAAATATACCTACCTAACTAACTAACTAACTAACTCTATGGCTTATGGAACTCGCAAGTTCATCGCCGCAGTAACAAAGGTTCGCCATTGGATTCTATCCTGGGCAGTATCAAGCCAGTTTTCATCACGAACACCTACTTCTCGAAGATCTCTTCTAATATTGTCCTCCCAACGACGTCTCGGTCTTCCCAATGGCCTCTTTCCATCGGGCCTTCCAACCAGGATAGAATATAATCTTCGTTTTTCCTCCATCCGAGCTACATGCCCTGCCCACCTTAGTCGTCTCGATTTCATTATTTTTAGAACATCTGGTGAATCGTACAGTCCGTGGAGTTCTTCATTATGCAGTCTCCTCCACTCTCCAGTCATCTCGTCCCGTTTCGGCCCATATATCTTTCTCAAAACCTTATTTTCAAATACACGTAATTTATGTTCATCTGCTTGGGTCGTACTCCAACTTTCGCAACCGTAAAGTATTACCGGCAGAATAACCGTTCTGTATATTTTTAATTTCAATTTCCTTGATATTAATCGCGATGTTAGAAGTTTTTGGACTGAATAGAAACATGCGTTCCCCGATACTAAGCGACTTTTTATTTCTTCAGTGACCTCATTTTTGCTTGTTACGTATGCTCCCAAGTATTTAAATTTGTTTACTTTCTCTATTACCTCATCCCTAATTCTTATGTTTTTAATTCCTTCATTCCCTGTGCTTCGGCTTGTTATCATGTATTTTGTTTTATCTATGTTTACCTGTAGACCTATCTCATCGCACGCTTCTACTAAGACATCGGTGTTGCTTTGTAGTGCATCTATATCGTCCCCTATTAAATCTACATCATCCGCGTATACAAACAGTTGATTCAAACAATTCAATGATAGTCCCTTTTTGTCCCCTTTAATTTTTAAAATCGCATATTCTAACGCGAAGTTAAACAGTAGTGGTGACAAGGCATCGCTTTGTTTCAATCCGTTGCGAATCTTGAAACTATCTGACATATTGTTACCTATCCGTACTCTGCTTATGGGGTCGCTGAGACACATCTTCACTAGTTGGACCAATTTTTTCGGTATTCCAAATCGTATCAGGATACTGTATAACTTGTCCCTTTTGATAGAATCATATGCTTTCTTAAAATCAATGAATAGCTGATGAACCGTCCCATTGTATTCCCATTTCTTCTCCAAAATTTGTCTCAAAGCAAAAATCTGGTCCAACGTGGATCTATTTCTTCTAAATCCACATTGGTGATCTCCAATTATTTCATCTACGTATACATTTAGGCGTGTTAACAGAATATTACTTAATACCTTGTAACAGGTTGGAAGTAACGAGATTCCGCGGTAATTATTGCATTCCGACTTATCGCCTTTTTTGTAAATCGGAACAATTATTGATGTTTTCCATTCCTTTGGGAGCTCCTCCTTTCTCCATATAGCACTTATCAATTTATGTAGTTCCTTGGTTAGTGCCGTTCCTCCTGTTTTAATTAATTCGGCTGGAATATTGTCTATTCCTGGTGATTTGAAATTTTTCAATTTCTTAACCGACATTTCGATCTCGATCTCGCTAGGTTCGGGAATCCACGGTTCTGCGGTATGGATTTCAAATTCCTCTGTTTGTTCCCCGCTGTGTACATTAAGAAGTTTGTCGAAATAACTTTTCCACACATCGACAATTTTAGTTGGATCCGCCTGAAGATCTCCACGTTCATTTCTAATCATTCCTAACCTCGGCTGGTAACCTTTTCTTAACGAGTTTACCCCTTTGTATAGATCTCGTATGTTATTTGTCTTCCCGTTTTCCTCAATCTCCTGAATCTTCTGCGTCAGATATTCTCGCTTTTTGTTTCTGAACCCTAGTGTGGCGTTTCGTTTCGCGTTACTGTAGTGGTTGGTATTTGCTTCGCTTTTATTACTTAGCCATCGTTGCCTTGCTTGTTTTCGTTCCTCATGAAGTTTAATGCATTCTTCATCAAACCAAGGTTTGTTTTTCTGTTGTTTCTTTTCACCTACGCGTTCCTTCGCTGCGCTCTTAATTGTTTCACGAATTGCCTCCCACATCTTACTTACATCAATTTCATTATTATCATCATTATTATTACTCGAGTCGGCTAGGATTTCGAACCTATTTGAGAGTTCGAGTTGGTAATCTGCTCTTATGCTTGGATTATTTAATAGTTTCACTTCGAATTTCAGTTGTTTTGACCCCTTGCTTTCTCTGTTCGCGATGCATAACTTTTCCCTTACTTTCGTGATCACTAATTGATGGTCGGTGTCACCTTCAGCTCCTCTGTACGACCTAACGTCCATTATGTTGGTGTGTCTTCGTCTATCTACTAATACGTGATCGATCTGGTTGAGAGTTTTGCCGTCCGGAGATACCCATGTGTATTTGTGTATGTCTTTGTGTTCAAAGTACGTGCTCTTTACCAGTAAGTTTTTCGAAATCGCGAAAGTTATCAGTCTTTCTCCATTGTTGTTGGTCTTTTCGTGAAGACTGTATTTGCCTATAGTAGGTCTATATTTTTCTTCCCTCCCTACCTTTGCATTGAAATCACCCAACACAATTTTCGAATTATACTTCGGTAATCGGTCAAACAACCTTTCTAGCTCATCGTAGAATATATCTTTGTCGTTATCAGTAGCCACCTCGGTCGGAGCATAGACGTTTAATAAAACCGTGTTACCCCATAGTAGAAAGTGTACTTGCCCTGTGGGATGCTATCTTGACCCTCCCACCGAACTTCTTGTATCGCTAATATGTCTAGCTCGTACTTTTCGGTCTCGCGTACCGCCACCTGAAGAGCGCCCGTTTGGTATAATGTTCGTACGTTCCACGTTCCTATTCTAAGGTCTTTCTTAATCCTGTTCATAGAGCCCCCTGAAGCAGTCCCAGCCCGGAGATCCGAATGAGGGACTAGTTTACCTCCGGAATATTTTACCCCAGGAGAATCCATGAACCATCTGTTACTATTTCTTGACATGTTTTAGCGGTGTAGAGTTGTCAGCTCTACGACCTCGCAGTAAAGGTAGACATTCAAGATGTCGCCCTCTGTCCATCTCTGAGCCTTGCCGATGTCATTCATCTTCAGCCTCAGAGTGGTAATGGTGATGCTGCTTCCCCTCACCATGATATTTTTGTTTGGGGTTATCTTCCCCTAGCCTTTGTAGATCCCTCTACTAACTGCAAGGCATCAGTACTGGTTTTATTCCGCCCCGGAATATTTCCGGTACCCACCATATCTGGTCGGCATTCCCCTATCCGCCACCTGGGATAGCACCTTTCCGAACATCAAAATACCGAACTTATATAAGTAACTAGGCTTCGTCAGAACTACAATTTGCGCCACAACATCCTGTGCCATATCAACAATTCTACGACCTACACTTGTGTCAGAACCCTGAATGGTTTCTATTGTCGCAGGAGGTTTTATGTCTGACATTTTTCTGCTATAATCAAAGTGCCGGAGACACTAAGAGATTCTACAGCATTATAAGGTAATTTGATTTTGGCAGCTAGTAATGCTAACTTATACGATGTTATAGAACTTTCGATGATCGCGTAAAATTATGTATCGTGTTGGAAGTTTTATCAACATTTTCTACTTTGCGTTTGAAAAACTCAACCGGCTTGTCCTTATACTCGCTATGATTCGTTACAAAGTGTCGGTTGAGTAAGGATGGTTTCATGGAGCTTTTGATAAAGTTTGATACCGTCACTTCTAAATTTCCATTTCAAGTACTGATAGGTAAGTCAGTGTTAACAATATGTATTAATCAGTTATATTCACAGATAAATCCATCAACTACGACAATGATATTTACACGAGTGAGATTAAGAGAAAACTATGGCTAATGATGAACATATGGTAGTCATGATGGTTATAACGAAAGTACTTTCAGTTAAAATTTTCGATTTCTCTCTCTGTGAGTCTTGACAAACGAAAGCATCATTGCAGTTGGATAGTAGTCAAACTGTCTGGGATGTTCAAGTGTATTTGGAAACAGCTGTCCAAATGTATAAATATCCTTTATTGCCCTTCAGGTAGGACACACCTGTTCACTCGATCTGAGCCAGTCAGGTTAAGCTGCAAATATCACACATGTTGTACACACATTTCACTCTCTCTGTAAACGCATAACATAAGGTGATTGGCCAAAACAAAGCACACAGAAGTTGTGTTTCTTACAGCTCCGAAAGCTGCCAAGAGTGCGTATCTATGTTCGGAGGTAGCGTGTCTAGTAAGAACGTTTTTTTTTTTATAGAAGTCTTGCCAGCGAATTTGTCGCACTTTCAAAGAAAGGAACAACAACAACGACGACGAGTGTAACTTCCTATTTGTTTGTCTCGAAATCAATTCTTATATTTGCTCTTCCTATGTCCTTTCATGTTGTAATTTCGATAAATTTATGCGATCATTCCTCGGAAACTTGTCCATATGCACTAATTGCAAGACACAATTATGCAAATTACTCCACATTTTGAATCTCTTTATTTCGTTTTTTTTAATTTCATAACTGTCTTCGCGTTGATAATATCTCTAAAACTTTACAAAGTTGATTTATTTTAATGGAATTTTATCGTTAATAAATTTTTAACAATCGTCAATATTTGTGGAGTATCAGATGACATTATTTTCCGACTGACAAGACATGGACATGGCATAATACAACAACATTCATATTGACAACAGATGGATTATAAATAAGGTGTAAATTTTAATTTTGCATTTATTTATGGCTTTTAGGCAACTTTGGCTAAACCGTCTTGTGAAGATGGCATAACATTTTAGGATGGCCAAAGAACATCAAAATTGTAAACATTGGCAATGTTTAAGAAAAAAAAAAACCTTTATGATTCTCTTGATGTTCATCAGAGGCAGCTTCATTTTGCGCATCCAGTTTTTGTATTTTATCAGACCTGGTTAGTTTAATTAGCCACTTATCCATTATAATTAGTTCCACACTGTACCGTTGTAAATAACACAAATTCAATATAAAATTCTATTAATCTCACAACTCTATATTCTTCAACACGTTTTGGAGAGTTTGTTTTATTTTCTTAGTATAAAAAAGGCTAAACGAGTTGCAAGGAGTTTTGAATTAGGTTTTCAAGGAAATTGGCAAATCAGAAAATACTATATATTTTTGGGGGGGGCGGCGGGAGGGAGTTGGAATTGGTTGAAATTGGAACTGGCTACTCCGTAAGATGTTTCTGCTATCTAAGCTCCCAAAAACAGTATGTTAAAGGTGTTGATTGAACTGTTTATCCCACTCTACAACACCTTTAACGTACGGTACTGTACAATAGGAATTTGCTAGTAAAATTATCTTACGAAGAAACCAATTCGAGTTTACAACTGACATCAAATTTTCAGCCCATCAGAGTTCGCAGCCTCGGCTGTCGCTAAACGCATATTAAGCTGAGTGTGTTATCTGCTTTTGTCGCGAAATGTAGTTGCCAGACCCGAACTTGTAAGTAGTAAGAGAATACTCTTTTTAGACTACCATATTTCTTTCCTATTAACCATGTACAACATTTATTTATGCTAATTAAATAAAACTCTTTTCTATGTGCTGGAGTTGTTTGACAGTTCAACACCATAGAATATAATACCACATCAATGTAATACCACAACTCTGAGAATAACTACAACAATGGAGTTGCTCTGACTATATGCTTTTTTTTAACCATATGGTTCAAAATTAAGTTGAATTGATGTGACAAGAGTATTGTGTTAAAATTTAACACAATAAGGGTAACTTGGAGCAAGATACTTGAATTGAGACAGGCATTTATTTGCTGTGTAGCAGAAAAACGGGAATATATTCATCTTGGTTATGTATGTTTCACTCTGAGACTCATTTACCACCTCAGCCATCGCTAGTACCGCAATCGAAGTTAGGGTATTAAGGATTATAGTTACTTTTTAATAAAAAAGATTGAACTACTGGTTTATCTCAGATTCTCAGATGATGGTGCGGGGACTGAGACTGAAATTAAGAGAAGACCTTTTACACTTTCATTGAATAAATATTATTTTCTGGGATGTTCAAGGCTAAATGTATATTAGGATATGTATATTTCGAACGGAATTTGCATGTATTGAATCAAGTATGAAGCAAAGAAATATCTACAGAACATGCAGATCGCTTTTCATTACCTTGTTATCTTTCCGTCTCTACTGACATCTTCCTTCTTGTACCGACGTATTTGTTTGTGTTCATATAATTTATTACTCTCATATTGTACATATGAGTGTATTTGTACTTGTGTGTGTAAGTGTGTTTGTGGAAAATATTTGACAACATTTCACAAATGAATCACTTTGAAAACAATGGTAACATAACAAACACACATGGCTTCATGCTTTGAGTTAACTCTTGTGTTTTCTGTTAATGCTATAATGAAGCTCTAAGCAGATATGATCATACTATAATTCCAGAACCACAAATACAATCATTTTAAGAGATGATTAGACATACAGTACAAGTATTGCAAATCTCTGTACAAACAATGGTTTTAGGACATATTAACGCTTTCTGCACAACACGTACATTGAAAACTGTATATCATCCGTTATATGTGTTGTTATTTACCTTGAAATAAAAAAGTATTTAGTTAATTTACGAGATTTTGATTACTAACAAGGTGTTGACAGAAAATGCGAAATATGTAAATAGATATTGATTCATACTCTTCCGATGAAGTATTGAAGCATTACCAATGTTTACATGTTAGCATTTATTGTCCATTGTGTCTAGTTTTTTATAGCTCTTTTCTTACGGAATAATCTCACATTATAATATATTGAAAATAGTTACTCGTTAAAAAAGTAATTACAAAAACATATTTAAATATAATGCAAGTGTTAATAAAAAGGCTTTAAAAATAAATTGCGTGATATATTAACCTCGTATTGAGCTACAAATTTTATGCACTTAAATGAGAGCAACATTGTAACATAATTAGCATTTTTAAAATCTGTACTCAAAGTTCTGGCGAATAACTTACTCTCCACACAGGTAAATGGATTTTAAATTCAATACTGCCATGTTCTCACCAATACAATGCTTGTATTAAATTTATTATTTTCTTTTAAATCAAAGCGATATTTACGCATTATTAGCTGTATCATAAAATATATAATAATTTTTAAATAATGTTCTTTTGTGAAAATAATTATAAGACATGACGATAGCCTGAAAAGTGATAAAAAAATACAGAATCTTTCGAGTTTTTGTAATATTCACAGTTTGTGAAATTTGTCACATTCTAGAAGGGGGAGCTTCAGTATAAATTTGTACATGCTTAGTTTATATAAAAGAGGGGTAATTTGGATGTAATGGGTAATGGTTTGCATATTCGTTGTGGCAAATGGAGACACTATGGATATGCGTGAACTATACTATCGCTTGGGACAAGAAAAGTAGTTCAGGATGTAGGAAGAACATTTGTTTTAACTGTAATGTAAGTTTTAGTTATAACTACCAATTCATTTTTTTTTAAAAACATGGAGGAAACTGCTAATACACATGTCAATTCTGTGCCACATTGCGATTTAGGCTCGATATATATTCTTTTTATAAAGTAAGTTCGAAATCTGAAAGTGCCGAGGAAAATATTTTCAAATTGGGTAAGTTTGGGGTAATGGCACGTAACATACAGCTGATAGTGTTAAGAATATGATTGATGTCAACACAATGGTATATGCCTCTTAAGTAAATAATTCGGCCGTAACCAGACTTGACGGTTCTTGCCATTTCTAGACAACAACATACTTGATATTGTGTGTAGTGTAGCAGATGTATGTATGCTGACTACGACTACAACATTATAGATTCCGAAGAAAAATGTTGCTTGAGAATAATGTGTCTGCCATGCTCACCTTGTATTAGAACTCCCATTGATACAAATGTACAAATAGATATCTTTAATTTTTCACAAGACTTTTGAGGAGTTATTTGATTTATTTGCGTATTGTAACTAATTTTTAATATACATTGAGTGTAACGCATGTTACTATAATTAGAATCGGCGTACAATCTATGCAGATAACCTTTATTTATTGTAGAATTCAACTACTATGATTTGTATAATACGATGCTGTAAAATACCATACTTCATGATACGACTAGGCGAGTACGCATTGCTACTTTGATCATTTCATGTTAATCGTAGAGAGCCATATTGATTGTCTGTTTCTGCAAAGATTACCAATTCTGTGGTCTGTACAATTTGCACAAAGCAGACAGAGAAGTTGGTATTAACGGAACATCACATTTCATTCTCCGACATCACCATCCTAGCAATGCTCAAGCTGCTGGCATAGAAGAATAAAGGAAACAACACGAATTTCGAAGGAAGGAAGTAATCCTGACAGTATCATAAACAATCAACATGGCACTCTACTATAAGACATCTTAAGGTTAGTGCAAAGCAACGATATCTTACACTAGATGGCAGATACACTAAATATGTATTTAATGTATTTTTTCGTTGTACAAAATTGCAATGTTGCTTCTAAAAATTCAAGCCTACACATTAAATTCAAAGTACGGAATTCTGCTCGATTTGAGCAGAATATTTTGTCTTGTGAGGGCGGAAAGAGGAGCCACTTTTTTTGAGCGGATTTTTATCGGAGAAAAGACGAGACATTTCCGCTTGAAAATTGATGAGATCTATGACAGTTCTTTTCGTTCGCAACGTAGACATAAGATTTTTAGATGAATTTCCATCCATTCAGATACAATGTTCATCTTTTGAATATAAAATACGCAATAAAATGTTGAAAAATATAAAATGATGCGAAAGGGACCATTTATTCGTAAGTAGCAAGAAAGAATGAATGAAAAAGAGTCAGAAATACTTAACCTCGGTGGATTTGAACCCGCTACCTTCCAGCTAGCTATCCAACGCCTTATCCCTTCAGTCAGTCAGCGAACCGTGAGAGTATGACTTCGAAATGATTTCTTTTGTCTCGTCAGGTACTTCCCCAGTAGCACACATACATGTTTTCCACGTTCATTTTAGGTTCATTTTTTGATTAACCGTTATCGGTTGAAAAAAACCTTATTTTTAAATCATATTTTAACAAAGACGTAATTACGTTGATAAGACGTTAATACAACGTGTATTCAATATGTTATTTTCAACTATGGTATAATAGATTTTGTTTAATGCATTTCATTCTAATGTTATGTCAAAAAAATATAATTAAAACTAATTGAATGACACAAACTAATTTTGGTGTTCTCATGTTCACGTTGAAAACAGACTGAATTTTAAACCATATTTCAACGAAGTTAGAATTTCGTTGATACGACGTTAATGTGGTGTACTTTCAATCTTCAGCATATCATTCATACTATGCCCTAGATTTCGTTTCACACTTGTATTTCTAGTTTAATTGCTTAAACATTATAATTAAAAGCAAATACAATGAAAAAAAATATTTTTCATGTTTTTATTTACATGTTGAAAACAGGTTGAATTTTAAACTATATTTCAACAACTATTTAATTTCAATGATACAGTAAAAGACTAGTGCCATCTCCAGGTGGAATCTGGGATAAGTGGTCAACGCGTCGAGCTACCAACGAGACATACAGAACGTTTCTGTGTTCGAACCTCACAGCAGCCGCTCGGATTATTTGCTGTTGGAAAATTAACACAGTATATCGTGATAAAAGCAGCGGATAA
Source organism: Lepisma saccharinum (assembly GCA_022664845.1). NCBI lineage: Eukaryota > Metazoa > Arthropoda > Insecta > Zygentoma > Lepismatidae > Lepisma > Lepisma saccharinum. The sequence continues at coordinate 44,562 of JAGDQP010008130.1, forward strand.
GATGAAACTAAATGTGTGTATAGCAATAGACAGCATCCTTGCTCTGTTTTGGCCAACTCAACCCGTTTTTTCATCGTTTCTTCTCAACCATTATTTAACGTCGAATAAACCGTTGAACAGGCGGACATTTCGGTACATTACATAACGTTTCGGCACTAACGTTTAATCAACGTATTTTCAACGTTTGTGTGCTACTGGGATTAAGGTTAATGTAAAGCAACTATCGCCAACAAATGATGGCAGCACTACCTCCGTTATACGCCAACAAATGATGGCAGAACTACCTTCGTATATGTCTAATGTATTTTTATCGTTGCACGATATTTCAATATTGCTCCTGCAAATTCAAGCCTCGAGAGTTCTAACTTTCAGGGAAGAAAGCTCATAACCAATTCCAGAGTTCGATCAATGTCGATTTTTTACTCTCTATTTTGTTCATTGTTGAATGAGCTTCATTATTATAAGTTTTGATATTCAGAACAACAATAAAGCTATTTCAGCAATGAAGAAAAAAAAAAGCTTAGATAAAAAGTCACAACAATAAAAAATCAGTAGAAAAGATGACTGCTTGAATTTCCTTCCATAGCATGCTGAAAATGAAAAGTGTTGCTAATAAATTCTGCCTATACAAAAATGTAGAGCAAGATCTGTAGTTTCTAAGATTAATCTTTTCTTTGCCGTGTTTCATTTGTGCAATTTTCTGAAGAAAGAAGAATTGCTGAGACACGTATGTTGCAATATCTTAGACATGGGCAGTATTGCGATACAAAAATTGGTATCTCGGCAATACTCGATACTTCGGGGGAAAAAGTATCTATATCGAAGTACTCAATACTTTTAAGCGTTATCGATAGTCGATATAAGCCATACATTGTACGATCTCAGTGAGGAAAATGCGCCCCGACCCCAACGGTCCAATTTTTGCCGCCATCGGCCCGGCTTCGGGGCTGTGACAGTCTGGAAATGTCGCATTCAAAGGCGGTCCACCGGCGGCTCGACGCCAAATGGGCGCGTTAGGCAAAAAAATCCTGTTTTCAAAGTGACCTAAAGAAGGAAACTAGGAATGATCTAACTAGCTTAAACTGATCCTTGCAGTGTACCAATCACACCAGTACATTTTGTGAAAATGGTTGGCGAAAGGGTGGGAAAGGTTTTTTTGCCTCCCTTGTCCCGACTATGGGGTTGGGATTTTGTCGGGACTGAGAAAAATGCCGACCATGTCCTAACAAGGCTGGAATAAGACGGCAAGAATAGTCGAGAAGAAGGCGGGCCACCAACTATCTGAGACAGTCAGCAGAAAACAATTGCAATTAAAATCAGTGATAGTCACCACACATCTACAATAGTCATTAAATTCTTCACTGTAGAGATTAAAAAATCAATTGCAAATTTCAGTTAGGATCATCGGGCTTCACTCGGCACTTGTTTTGAACCCGACTCTACACCGACGGTTGAAATGTGGGCGGCAGCATTTGTATGGGCCGAATTCTGGCCGAGGGATGTAACGCTCTAATATTAAAATATGCTTATTACATTAAAACATATTTATATCTTAATTTCATTCGTCTTATTACAGAAATCTGTAGTGAAAAATATACAAAGCAAGCAAATGCAATGAAATTAACTAAATTTTTCATGTTCTAGTTTGCATGTTGGAAACATTAAATTTTAAGCTATATTTCAACGAACACTTAATTTCGTTAATAGGGCGTTAATCTATTACATAGATTTCGCTTTATGTGTGTGTTCTAAGGCGACACATTACACTTATTGAGAACTACTAATTTAATAGTGCAGTGTCGCAGCGATGATCAAGGTGTTAAAGAAGAAAAACTGCAGATAAGAAAGAAAAAAAGGAAAGCATTCTTTATTTTTATTTGTACATGATGGTGAACAACGCGTAGCAACTCCATTCTAGACTGCCTGTCAATACAGATGCCGTGAAAGAGCAGCACTCTCAAAACATGGATCCATGGGTGAGTGGATAAGACGACGAGCTACCAACGAGAAGTGCACAACGTTTCTGTGTTCGAACCCCACAGCTGCCACTGGGACTATTTACTGATCGAAAATCAACACCGTAAATCATGATGAGAGCAACGGATAAAATGAAACTGTGTATATACCAATAGACAACATTCATGCTTTGTTTTGGCCAACTAAACACGTTTCTTCTAGCCATATGCGGGCCGACGGCGGCAAACGCCTGGTGCCCGACTGTGATAGTCGGGAAATTGTCGGGCCGACGCCGGCCAAAATAAGTGTTTTTCTGGAATGTTTTTGCTGCCTTTAGGGTTGTCGGCCCGACGATCGGGAACCGAGTGCGAGCCGACCCTGACCGGCGTCGGCGCAGCGGAGGGCTGACCCTGTTTTCTCCATTGGGATTTACTGTCTTTGCGAAATAACAAAACTGGAGTATCCTGCAAGGTATACCTTTGTCCTTCATTTTTCTTTAATATAAATCTAATTGAACTGTAATAGTAATGTTTTCATTATCAGTGTTTATTTGTTTATCATTACCAGGAATTTTATATGCATTTTTTTTGTATTAATGTTTATTTCAATATACGTTCGCCAAGGAAACTAAGTTAAGTATCGGTGAAGTATGCAGATTCTTTTTGAGGAGTTTCTGTATCTTTTACTCGTTACTCTTTCAATTAAGTATCGTGTACCGACATCTTGTATCAGATACTGTTGGGTTGTATCTTTTTTATGTCTCATCTTAGACCAGTTCATATCCCAGGGTATCGGTAAACAGTCTTTTTTTTTTGTAGAGTAGGAGATCCCAACAGCCCTCAAATCGAACATTGTTTTTTTCTGACAAACTTTCTTCTGTTTCCACTATTTCAGTAGCTATTGACTGCGACCTGTCTCAGTTATACGAGTGCAATGCCTTTCAAAAGTTACGAATATCCATGCCCCAGACGAGGTTCGAACTCGAAATTATTGGACTCAAGCCTGACGCTTCAGACGTCACACTGTTGAAACTTTTCACCAAAACATTCCTGTATAAAGTTAGGCAACCATACCTGCCTAGGAATTTCCAGTAACTTGCATAATAAAAAACAGCCCTCATTCAGTTTCCAGGAAAAGAAAGCAAAAGAAAGAAAGAAAAAAGCCTGAAGCGAAATTTGAACACGTCCAGCGTCTTACTGGTTGGACTAAATAGCCAGTCATCAGAAAACAGTAGATCTCTTCTGCTAAAATAAGAAGATGGAGGCAGCAAACACTTGATCAGAATTGCCTGCATGCATGGCTACGTTAAGTAACCGTTTTCTCATTCTGCGCATGTGCAGAACTGAAAATTGAAAATATCCACCTCAGCATACGAAAAGTCTTTGAGTTTCCAAGATTTCCATGCAACATGAAATACTAAAAATTTTACAGAGCTTTTCTAAAAATTCAGAGCAACGTTTACAAAATTTTTAACAGTGCACAATCACTGAGACCGGTGTCTGATTTGGTACTTTTTAAATAAAAGAACATGAAAACTAATAACTTTAGAGCCTTTAGCGAATGAGTAGATTGATATTAATGTCCAAAACGACCCGGTGAGCTTCTAAGGACAGAATGTACAGATGTTGCTGAAGTGCGCTCCGAATTCCTTCATTCCATGGAGTCTCAAGAGACTTGAACCAGTACCCAAGCACACAAAGAGTGAGCGTGCTAACTACTCAACCAGCCTGACGACCTTTTAAGATTTTGTGAGACCTTCTGGGTAAGCAATTTGGTAACACAAACAGCACTGCAGAAAAGGAAATACAAAGCTGTGACAGAACATTTCAGTACAACATGTAAACAGCAAATTTACGAAATTTCCAGAATGTTCATCAAGAAAAAATACTGCAGCTATTTCGAAAAGAAAACCAGTTAAGAAAGTTATTAAAATCTTGAAACAAAATTAATAAATTTAAATTTTTGATGATTGTTGATGCACTGTTAAAATTTTTGTCAGCGTTGCTTGGAACTATCAGTAAATTTCCGCAGAAGTTTTAGTATTTTATGTTGTTTCATCAAATAAAAAAAATCGCAGCAACTTTTCCTATGCTGAGGTGGATAGTTTCAGTTGTCAGTTCTGCACATGCGTAGAATGAGAAAAAAATATTTTCATAGTCGTGAGTGCAATTCTGATCAAGTGTTGGCTGTCCACATCTGCATTACTTCTTATTTTAACTGGAATGGGAATTCCGATCACTAGCTGACAATTATAAAAGTTATTAAAGTCGTGGGATCAACTTAGTTTATGTCTTCGGGGTTAAGGCGACAGTTTGAATTTAGTGTTATTTATGTCTGGCAAATTAATCCAGTCGATAAGACGCTGGGCTTCTAACTGAGGAACCCGTGTTCAAATCTCGCTCAAGGTTCTATTTTTTCTTTCTCCCAGTTTTCCTGAATAAATACTGAATGAATGGCTAGTGTCTATTAACCTAGTTACTGGAAAATTCCGGGCGGCTATGGTTGACTAGCTATTTCCAGGAATGTTTTGAAATATTTTTAACAGTGTGCGAGTTCTTTAATATTGAACCTTTGGAGCTAAGCATCTTGACAAAGAACATCTTACTTAAAATTTTATCGAAGCTGTTACATTTTATGGAAAAACTTAATTTCACTGTACCATTGTACCGAACAAGACGTCGCCACGTTTTGACTACATCTGATAAAAGTGACAAACTTCTCAAACAACGTATTTGTAACGATAAATGTTATTAACTTGACTGTTATATTCATCCGCTCTTTCTTACTTTCACTAATAATCCATATTTGTACTTTACTATCAATTGACGAAGTGTTATCTTGCCCACTCAGCTGTTCATAGCACCATAATAAAGCAAAATTAGAATTAAATTATATTAGAGATAAGATTATTTTATTATTTTTTTTGTAATCATAATTACAAAAAATAAATATTCATTCGAACATAATAAATGTTCACTCGAGGTTAGATTTCCGGAACTTCTGAGGGACTAAGCGTCTGAACACGGTGTATGTTTAAGTTGTAGAAACTTTTCCCAGTGCGATTTCCTGGCAATTAAATGTACAGAATTCATTTTGTGTACTTTGTGAATGGTAGTTGTTGCGTGATTATTCTGTGGAAGTAGATAACTAGGTCAACAGAAAAAAAAAACATGAACAAAAAGAAGAGGGAGAGGAGAACAGCAAACACGAAAACGTAAATCGATTGTTCCTTGAAGAGAGAAAGAAAATATGTCAGAACCATTTTATGGTGTCTATTGATTGCCTTATTTCGAAATCAACTTTGCTTGGGTACATAATCAATCGACGTGTTCATTTTCTCTCTTCTTTAAGCGGATTCCTATTTTCTATGCTAGTTTAACTTTCGTTAATGTCTTTGTAACACAGACCAGCGCCTAAACATCAAGTTTGCGTTCAGATATCTTTATATATCAAATCTTCATATCTTGATTTTGTGTTTTATATGTGGTAATGCAAGATTATATACAATCTCGTTCTATCTATTTTTACACTATATTCACTCAGACCTAAGGCACTGTATCCCCTTAAAGAAGAGAAAGAATCGCAAACTGCTAATATAATAAGGCGTTAAACGTTGAAAATGGACATGCGGAATATTTCCCCTTGAATATTGTTCATAGTTTGCAACACTGCGTTCTGTGCTTCACATATTGTTTACCCTTACTAGAGGATACCATAATATATCCAATAAAGTGACGTAGTGCCATTTGAAAAAAATATATGATATACCAGGTTGGCAACACTGACAACCCAATGGGTTAATTTTAAAATCCCCAACTGTTACGAATCATTTTCCGAAAAAAGAAAACATATTTTAATTTAATGCGTCATTTCTGATTTATGGCGAAATATTCATTGTATTTACCATTGACAGGAATTGATTTTGGGCTCTAAGTTGGAAACCTTGTATCTCGAAAACAAAGTGGAATCGAACCCATGTTTATATGGACTTTTTTCATTGTTTTGGTGACAGGAATTCGTCTGTGAAATTTGTCCCACATATTAAGATATACCCTGTATATATCTGAAGATGAAGAATTTATTGAAGATACACCCTGAAAAACAATTTAAAAAAATTGATATTCAATAGACCTTACGTTGAAAACTGCAGTATTTTGTGCGTGGTCCTACAGTGGAAGCAAGAAGAAAAAAGTTGTCCTCTGACAACAATTAAGTTACAAGTGAAGTGAAAACGTATTTATATAAGTGCAATGTACGTACTGTGATAACACAAAATCACATGTGTAATAACATGAGCTATCTCGTGATTCTTGTTTGCTTTGGTTTGTTAATTTTCGCACGGTGAACAACATCTTCAATTTCATTTATTGCGTCAACTTCAGGGCAGTTAAGACTTTTTTTTTTTAAATGTTCTTGACAAAGCATTAGCTACTGGAGGTTTAAGGACGTACATCTACACACAAAAATGGATGGACAATCTCACATGATTGAGCTGAAGGCGGGGGCTGCATACCAGCAAATAAAAAGAAAAATGTTCTCTATGTCTGCCTATCGATAGCTGTACTCTTCTGTTTGCTATCTCACAATCACTAAAAATCGTCAAGTAAAGGTTTGAGACATTCTATAAGCAAGTAAAGGGAAAGTTATTTCAGATGTTGATTCTGAGACCTTCATTTTCAATATAAAGACGCTACAACCTTTCCTGTTTGGTATTTTTGCATTATATGCGCTCGGTTTGTAATGCAGCCTAGCCCCTCAACGAAAGCAGATAGAGAGAAACTGACTTCAGATTCCAGTTCAGCGATTTTAATGTACTTGACCGTTATTAGTTTTGTGATACCATAACCATCCTGTCCAGTATTTTTAGACTATATGTACTTCTGTGGAATTTATAACATGTCCAACTCGAATGTTTTAATTATTTTCATTATTTTATTTCACCTTCACTTCTGATGTCCGTTGTGGTTTTCATTTACTATATGTACTCCATCGGGTGAGCTCTAAGTACATTATCATCGGGTGAGCTCTAAGCTTATACTACAGGATGGTGTGATGTAGGGATGACATAATCACTATGGTTTCGGTTACTTTTTTTTGCACCACCTTGTATATAGTGGATTGAGGGAAGATGCCACACATGCTACTGAATTCATGCAGAAGTATCACTACCATTACAGTGTTCTAGAATTGAGGATAAATATTAGCAGAAAAGTAAACATCACGTTATTTTTAGAGTTGGGTGAACTTCACCTACAACCTCAGTTCAAAAATTAATCTTACAACAGAACATTTCATAGTTCAATTATTACATCAGTATCATATGATCTTATAGTAGACGGTTGATGAAACGAGCCTATTTTACTTTTGTTATTCAGAAATATTACATTGATTCTAAGCGAAGTACTCATGGTAATTGAAGTACAGGGTGTGTTGAGATTTTTAGTCAGATTATTTTGGTGACATAATTTCTTTCTCGTTTTTCTGGAACAGTGAGAATTCTGTTTTTATGGGGATTTTGTTTTCGTTTTAATTCAATGTATGTGTTTATGATATTTTAATGCCCGATGATTTATATGGTATTTTATTTTTTTTAGACAAGAGGGGCGAGTGCTGTGTTGTCAACATATTACGATATATTTATGTTTTCTTTATGTTGTGGCAACTATGTATAATTCTAGAAGATGTAACCGCTGCGCGGATTTTTCAAAGGTTTTTGGTTAGACCCTTATCTGGAATGACAAATGAAAGGATCATATTCTCCCACCTATGGAATCCAAAAAACATGGTTGTCCATTGACCGATGCAATACTGGACTGATCAATGCAAATAAAAAATTAATGAATATTTGAAGCCAGAAAGTGAAGGGGACAATTACTCTCAATCGTCCACTTCCAGTCTAAACCAATATGAACCAAATTTTCAGTTCTAACGCTTGTTATCGCTGTGTGGCCCGTTTTGGACCTATGTCTTAATTTTTACACAAAACGTAAATATAATTTACAGCATGAACTATTATATGCACAGTCTGGTACATACAATGGATTGGACTGAAAGTGGAAAATCGAGGCTAATGTTTGTTCTGGCGTCTGTCTTTCGACGCTAGGCGATCACTCCAGTATCGTTACGTAGAACTTGATCTGACTGACGTAGGCTGCATTAGGTAGGGGAAGGTGGGGCATAATAGACACCTTAAGGATTAAACTAAAATAATAACTTTGGTATGCAAGAATAGTCGGCGATTTTCAAGTATAATATTCATTATTCTTTCTGCTACAAATAAAAATAGGTGTTAGGCGTTAATGTTTTCCCAACATCTGAATGTACTGTTATAATATTGAGTCTGCTAGCGTGATTTTCCCCATGCTGCATAAGCCAGACTATCGAAGATCAAAGGTGAGAAGCAGGTGTCATGTAGATATATTTATTTGATGTGAGGGCTTTCTAGTTTTGTCTGACATATTGTGTCGGAAAAAAGGGCCCTAATAACTGAAAGTGGATGGTTAGGGTTGACTTTATCAGGTGAAGTATTGTTACATGAGAGGGCATAAGAAAGAAGAGATTTAGCAGAGAGAAGAGAGAGGTGAAGGCATGTGTATGGGAAGTGGGATTTACTTAAACGGAAATTTTAATTCACCCGGTATACCAGGGCCCTATTTCATGAACGGTCTTCACTCCACATTTTTCACTCCGCAGAAATTTAAACAGTGTAGAATAAATGTAATTCCTGAATATTTTCTACAAATTTTTCAAAGCGAAAATACGGAAAATATTTTCATGAAACACACTTCTGAAAAGCTAGTAGAAATATTAATGTAACACATTTTTTCTGCATTCTTAAACTTGTGCAAAATGAAAGTGTACAGTAAACAGCGTTCATGAAATAGGACCCAACAGTGATTCCGCCACCGCCTATGGGGGTGTCATCCCCAAATTGTCAAGAATACCCCCAACTTTAAAACTTTTACGGTCAAAAATCGATAGAAACCGTGCAAAACTCTACTTACTCCCTCCCAATTTTGACTTTACACCCCCCCAACTGAAAATTCTGGTGGAATCCCTGGGACACAGGACTGAAGTTAACTTTGAAAACAGTTTCAGTAGGAATCTCAACCATATGTTGACTTCCAGCTTTAATTGTGTAGTTGTAAGTATTAGTTCTACAACCGACTTATCCTTTCTGCTATGGTATATCAAGTTCCTACCGGATTTTAGTTTACTCGACTTAGTTTTCATCTCGACCTTCACGCTCGATTTTTATCTTCTACATAAAAAAATACATTAAAATATTTCATTACAGTAAACAATGGTCGACATAAGTTATGGAAGTATGCATTAACGTCTGTTAATGGCTATGCGAACTGCTTCTGTGAGATTATAAACCTATTCCTGTATTTAATAAAATAGTCTGCATATTCATTAACAAAAACTGGTTACTAATATACATGGAATAAAAAATAAATAAATAATAAAGCAAAATGCCTTTCTACGCAATTTTCAAATTGATTCAAGAATGTGTAATGTTTGTAGAACCAATATTGAGAAGAATCTAAATTCAATTCACAAAAAGTTTATTATATTTACGTTTTTATTCAGTAGGATGGTATCTTCAACGATCTGGAAGATTGGTCTTCTTACTCTAACCTTGCTGCTTGTTGTCCCATCCGATGCTGTGTTTTGTGACTGTAAAAAATCATTGCAGAGGATCTGTGGAACTGATGGACGAACATACAGAAATTTTTGTGTCTTCAAATGCGTCCGAGCAAAGAAGCGTGGTAAGTGTTAACTGCCATTACTAGTTGAAGTGCATGGTAGTAGAAGGCAGGTTAAGGAAATTGCTACGGTTTTAATTCTAATTAAAGATCATTACTGTGTTTTTAAAGAAAGGAACAGTACAAGATCAGGTTTAAATTCCTGATTGGAGACTTTTGTAGTGTACACAACCGTATGTTTCGACTGTAGCGACAGACTGCAGTACTATGGAACCAGAGATATAATGTGTCTGCGTATTATTTGGTAGTACAGCGAGTCCTGAAGCAAGACCAGCACAACCTTGCCTGACTATAAGAGAAGATCAGGAGAAGGTTAAAAGCACTCGGTTTGAATAAACTCTCGATTTGTTATCTGCACAGATTTAAGTTGCTAACATAGTAAAGGGATAAACTACAGTAGTCTCCACATGCTCAGTCGTCAACGAGTTTCTCTGCTGTAGCTGGAAATAGGTTGTGTTGGTTTATGGTAATCTACCATTGTGGAGACGAGGATGTAGAACTAAAGTGTGAGATTTTTCATTACTTTCTGTGTTATGTCACTGAGTTGAACTGGTTTCAATATTCGAAATGAGCTGGCGAGCTCTTAGTATTTGCTTTAGAGACTCCTATGAATTGCTGTAGTATTAGTAATGATTCTTATTGTAGCAACGGTAAGATAAGATTATAGTCTCTATTGCGCGGGTTCATGCATGGAATATAGATTATTTAGTTAATCACAATGCAGTAACTTTGCTGATTGTAGAATGACTAACAAACTAGATCCTTGCCATTATGTGATGATTAAAACAGTTTACAATACTGAAGACATGTAATGATTATTAGTGGACGCATCACTTACCAACAAAATAAATAGAATAACTTCAGTGAACAAGACTTGGTATACACAAGTACAACTTCATATCTCGTTCCAATTCCATAGTTAAATCATGGAAATAAATTCACTAAAGTACTTTACTTGGCTCATATGTTTGCTGTGTCAGTGTTTCTGTGAATGTAGTCATATTATTTATTAAAGCATCCGATTGTTCGAATTCCGACATTTAAATCAATAGCTGAATAGGTTGATGATTACGATTTCCGATCTTCAACTGTTTCTCATAAATATACAATTTCAAATTTCAATTAGGCATTCACATATTTTCGTTCACTCTCATTCCAGAAAAGACTTACAGACTCTTCACTATATTCTTGATTCAAATCATGTTTTTCAGTTTCTTCTGTAACCTCATGTTGGACTATGCTAGAATTACTTTCTTCTGGCTTCTCATACCATGCATTTTCCATTATCTTGAGATGGTGCCCTAGCTGTCGCTCAGATCATTTTGGTGTTACTCCATTCACTCAGTTGGGAATATTTGGTATTCAAGTCTTGTATCGATTGTTGCCTAATATTTAACACTTTCTTTTTATTTTCTGCAATTCTTCGTTTCTTGGTGGTCGATCTTTCCACCTCATTACGTTTATCATCATACTGAAGTGGATATGGGTGTTCTTTGTGAATTTAATAGTAGGCCAAATGTTATCCAGATGTTCCAGGAAGGAACGGCAATATATCTTCTCCGTGTTACCAGATCACAAACATGTCGTCAATGGCCCTACCGCTATCCCTTCTTACTGACTGTACAATGTTTGTTTGAACTGGAAGTAAGTTGATAATAAAAATATTTCTAAAAGTTACGAGATCTGCTTTGGAGGTATTGTAATTAGCAGCGTTGCTTCTTCGATCTTCTGGAATAATCTCCAGTGTTTATATATGTATTTCGAAATTTGAAGACAAAATATAGGCCTTAATACTTAATAGACAAATTAATTTGGCACAGTGCACAACAACATACACCCTCCATTCCAAAAGAAACCGAACTTTTTAAAAAAACAAAAAAACAATGTACATTTTGGAACAAATCATTTTTATTAATCAATGTATTCCCCTTCTGCATCGATACACATATTTGCACGCTCCAACAAGTTGTCAAACGACTTCTCCATGTCCTTTATTGGAATGGTCTTTAGGACGGCGGTCGTCGCCTTCTCAATGGCTTCAATCGATGCGTGCCACTTTCCTTTCATCGCCAAATGCAGTTTCGGGAACAGATAGAAATCGCACGGAGCGAGATCTGGTGAATAGGGCGGATGATGCAAACGAATAATGTGATTTTTGACCAAAAATTCAGTTACAAGTCGCGAACGATGTGATGGTGCATTATCGTCCAAAAGAGTCCAACTGCCGATTTCTCGATATTCGGGCCGAATACGACGAATTCTTGCCAGCAAACGCTTCATGACGCCCAAGTAAAACTCTCCAGTGACTGTCTGGCCGGGCTGAACAAATTCTTTGTGGATAATTCCTTTTGAATCGTAAAAACAAATCAGCATCACTTTAACTTTTGACTTCACCAAGCGACTTTTTTTGGGTGGTCCTTCATCCGGCGCTCTCCATTCAGCACTTTGCCGCTTTGTTTCGGGCTCATATTCAAAACACCACGTCTCGTCACCAGTTACAATCGATTTCAAGAAGTTTCGATCCTGCCGAGCACTTTTAACAATGTCTTTGCAATGCGCAATTCGATCAACTTTTTGGTCTTCGGTGAGTTTGTGTGGTACAAACCGCGAATTAACCTTCTTAAGGCGCAAAACTTCGGTCAAAATGCGGTATGCGGTTGTTTGAGGAATGCCTAATTCCATTTCAATAACTTTCACCGACGCTTTTTTGTTATGTTTGATGAAATCACGCACTTTTTCGATGTTTTCTTCCGATAATCCGGTTCTGGGACGGCCTGATCTTTCGTCATCATCCAGCGTTTCTCTACCCGATTTGAATCACCTGAACCACTCGTAAACTTGCGTACGGGATAGACACTCATCACCATATGCATTTTGTAGCATTTGGTGCGTTTCAGTAAAAGGTTTACCCAGTTTAACACAAAACTCAATTGCAGCTCGTTGTTTGAAACTCATTTTCCGACCGATGTACACAACACACTGACAGTTGAAACGCAATAACTTTGTTGCCGTGCATCCAAATGTCATGACATTTATACCAGTTGTCAATGAGGGACTACGCCATCTACCGGTAAAATATTACAACAGATGGCACTAGTGGTACTATTTGTTTTCAAAAGTTCGGTTTCTTTTGGAATGGAGGGTGTAGGTCTAAACAGCATTAATGTCTAAAGAAAGCAGAAGTAATTGTTATATGCTGTCTCAATCAAGTTGCAATGTTATTCATATCACTCTACAAAGGATTGCCAGCTACTGGAAGATAAAATTACGTTCATTCTATATAGATGTATTTGTATATTCATGCAGAGTTCATATATGAACCAATACAGCATGATATACTACCGTTATATTTTAAAAGTATTTCCGCAACTCCGTATTTCCCCAAATATTTAAAAGTATTTTTGAAAATGATTTAAAAGAAATTTTATTTTAATTTTATTTCTGAAAGATTTGTTAAGAAATATGGTTTTTGATTATATGGAAAAGAATGGTTTTATCAAGGAAACTGTACACCCCATATACCATTAGCACTCCAAAGTACTTCTGTGAATACTCCGCAATTCTGGCAGTTCATCTCACCATGTTCATTGGGCAGTCAAGTAAAAGACCTATCGGACAGATACATCAACACAACGTGCACTATCCGCTGGACCTTTTGTCACATAATTCAGGCAAAAACTATGAATGTCAGTCAGAGTCCTCTTCTACAAAGTTTCAATTTTAGTATACGAGCTTTGGTCGTCAGGAGAGATCTGACCTTAATCATTTTCATGTTTTATAAATGGGAAAGAACTCAGCGCGTAAGACTCCATTAACATCTGTCCTACACGTAACACAATTCTCGGAACGATGAATTAAACATTTGGTCGCACATGCGCAGTGTGCAGAACTTTTGGAATGACTTCATATTTTCCAATACTTTGTAAATGTAGTTGGAATTGATCAACTTATCGCATTTACATTGTCTAATCTCGTTTTGGTAACCTACATAATTGTTTATAGTTTAGCATGAATGGATCTAGATCTGTTTATAATAATTTATAATCGTAATTTGATCAAATCACGGATTTTCTACTGTAACTGTTTACATATTTGTGATGTATGATATTACATTATAGTTGGCCATATCAGCATAAGTAAATAATATGCTGATTGTTGTTTGTTTATGTATAATTTGTTGCCATGAAAAATTTTCAAACAATGGCGTCTTGTAATTTTCTCTCCCAAATGGTATAAATTTCAGTACATTTTCTAGCAATATGAAAAATTAAAGGTCTGCCAGTGCTATGGACATTTTTGAACTGTTGAATCAAAAGTTCTCTCCTAAGATATCTTATGAGCCTTTGGAAAGTAGTACCTACTCTACAAAAGAAAGGAAACAAGTATTTCGGAAACGAATGCGGGAGTTTGATAATTGTATGTCAAAGTTTGAAGTTGATATGGAAAAACTTGGACAACAAATGGAGAAATTTGGAAAACAAATGGATGAATTTGGAGTGGAAATGACAAAGACCACTGGGAGATGCTTGAGTAGGATGCAGAGCGTCGGCAAGCCAGACGAGAGGAAAATATCTCAATCATTTTCTTTTTTGAGAGATTTTACTAAAAGCAATAGCACAGTTATACAAACAAAAGGAAGGATAGAGGAACGTCACTCCTGGGTCGATAGTCAAGGAAATGTTGAGACATTGACAATTAAAGGAATGGGTGATAACCGCTACTCAATCAGAGCTCTGAGAGATGCCGAGGGTAACGTGATAAGCAGGGAGGATTCTAGGAATATGACTAATAGTGAAATCCCAGAGTTTGAAAGCAAGAAGGTGAAAATGGAAGAAGCGGAAGGTTCCCCCAAAACATGAACTATTCATTTAGCGTAGCTAAAGGGCAGGAACCTGTTCTGGAAGATGAAAGGAACACTCCTCAAGCGTAATTGATGTTGGCACATATTGAGTGTTAAAATTAAAGTATAAGAGTGTAACCTGTGTGGGAATCAATTAAATAATTTTTTACACTGTGCAAGTTAAGCAACATTGATCAAACATTAGTTCTCATGCGCATGGTAATAAAGTATTTACAATATTTGCAAATAAAAGTATCATTTCTGTAATACATAAGCAGCAGTGTAAGTTTTTTTTGCACTCCAAGTTTACTGATTTCCATAAATAAACAATTAAGAATTTAGGTAGGAATCTTGACGCAGACATTATGACTACGGTTCTCGGTAATACCGTTTATCCTCGGTCCTAATAGGAACACATTGAAAAAGTTCATCCCTGGTTGAAGATTCCTTGTTAGAAGCTGAAAAACTCGTGAATCAATCAATCAATTTAACAGCAGTACTCGTGAATCAGTCAATCAATTTAACATCACTGTATTATGTATGTATGTCAATGTGACATACTGCTGGATGCATCCACAAATGCGTGGTCTTCCCACAAATTATGTTCAATACAATAGAACAGAAAAAAAAGGAATGTCATAGCATACACGACAATGATTTTTTACACGAATCAGGTCTTTTTGTTATTACTTTCTGCACTGCAGAAGGTTGATTCACCTTGTTTACGGTGAAATTCCCCTCCGTCACCAGTGATAGTGTTTAATGTTGCATCCGCGGGTGAACTGTAGCTCGACAATACGGCTTTCATTGCATAAGGTTTCGTCACCGATGCAGTGTGCAAGCGGAATGTTGTCCCAGATCTGTTTACATATTTTCCAAAGGCCCTCAAGAGTAGTTGGAAGTCGTGAGACCTCTTTTCAAGCCCAATAGCGCAGAAGTCCATAGGAAATACATCCAGGGAATTGTCAGGGACTGGCGAAAACGGGATGACACGAATGTCCATCTCAGCCTTCTTCCTACTGTAGTAGGTGATAGATCGAACAGTATAGCTCGACGCCTTATCCATGTGAATCCAGACGACACAAATGACAGGTGTGTTCATCGTGTATATGGATGATGAGCAGGGTTGAGTAAACTCACTTCTAAAGTGAGCGCAGCTCAACTCAAACTCAACCTTCAAAAACTGAGCTAAGTTCACGCTCACTCACATTTTAAAAATTAAGTGCGCTCAAATTCACGCTCATTTTATATGAGCTTACGCTCAATTCACACTCATTTGTGCTAATATGGAAAAAAGTTGCCTAATTTAGAAATGCCTGAGATGCCTAAAGGCCAGAAAAAATAAAGATGTACTCTTTATGCATTTATTTTTAAAACATAAGGTTATTTATAGACGAGTTGCAAAGAGCTCTTATCAAAATCATTGAGAGTTCATTTTCAGAAGTAACTGCTTCTCAAAATTTTCATCAGTTAACTGAGTGCGCAGGGAAGATCTTCGCGCGGCTGAGAAATATTTCCACTGCAGCACTGAACGGCAGGATGGTATTCAATGTACATGTGTTTCAATACTATTTCAGGTTTTACCAATCTACCATTGCTGACATTGGTTGTACCAACCGGTGTTCTACATTATGAATTGAAGATGTGTTATCCTGCTGCAAATTGAAGAAGTCCTTGAAGTCATTGCCTTCATCTTGCACAAGACTCCCTTCAAACTCGAGCTTTACATTTTCGAATTTTCCCTCTTCTTCAGCTTCTTTCAAAATCCATGTTTTCGCTGGAGTGAAGACTTTATACATGTATGAAACGAGAGAGAATCTAACAGGCTGGTGTGTTCGGAAGAACTGAGCTCCTGGTCTCACATTACAAGTACAATAGAGAGGATGCAACCACCTCGGTAGTCTGAGACATCGGTTAGGCGTAAGATCCCTGCATTACCTTCCTCTAACTCTGTAAAACCACCGCTCGTGATAGAAGACTACAAGGATTCCCTCAAATATGGGAAAACGAAGCTGTTCTCTGATAAAACAACACATTCCACACACTGTATGTTAATTTATATAAATGCATTCAAGGAAAATACTGCGCAACAAATATCAACCAGAATAAAGAAGGGTCAATGAAAGACACAACAATGAAAGACATCTCCCGGCTGATGAGACGACTTGTCGAAATATTTCTCTATCGTGGGGTGCAGCACACAGTCTCCGTGTGACTTACGAGGATAGCATATGGAAACAACGGAGATATAAAAGCTTGCGCACCGTTACACCTCACGTCCGTACTTCTCAGTATAAAATTCAATGTTTGACGAACTTAAGAACCACAACGTGTGTTTATTAGTACATTTGAGAAAGAAAAGTGAGCGACCTGTACTTTTTAGTATAATTTGAAAAAGTGAACCACCACCTGTACTTCCTGAAAAAGCGAATTAACACGACGAACTGTACTTGTTAGTACAATATGAAAAGGTGATTCACTTGTACTTCTCAGTACAGTCTACTTGAGAAAGAGAACTATCAATACAAAACCAGATTCTCCACTTTCTGGTGGATTAGTTCTGCGTATAGATCCTATCATAAAAGGGAGAACTATCGATTAAAGCACAAATCAGTCATCTGATGGAAAAGTTTCAGATACCCGAATTCTGTATTAAACAATAACCCTACGCTTCATGACAGCATTTGTACGCAAACTCAAAATAACAAGGAAGTGGAGAGGTTCGGTTTCTGAAATAACTGATTCAACTACAGATCTGTGCGCACAATAGAGTACTCCTAAGTACAAGGAGAAAATCAACACAGGAAATCCTCCTCCATAACGCCCCGAGGTAGCAATCAGGGGTGAACTTGCACTCTCTTTGCAGAACCACAGGTTGAAAGGAAATAATTAAGAAATTTTAGTCAGCAAGCTGAAACACAATAAATATCTTGCTGAAGAAGTAGAAAACAAATGCAAAAGAACGGAACATTAAACTTAAAACTCAGCTTTGTCTGTACACCGACCAGCTCCCCAGTAATAACAGTAGATGAGCTATTCAGTATTACACACAATTGATTAAAAAAGACGGAGAGGTCGTTGAGACCATGGGGACTTTAGGACCAAAATTATCTGCGAAACCGGAATCTGCCACTATGGATTTTGTTATAAAACAAAAAAATAAGAGTATATAATAATAAACAAAACAGAAAAAAAAAGCAAGTGACAAAACTTAGTTAACAACTGACTCAAAACAAAAAATGCAGGAGCACCTCGCTCACCACAAGGAAGAGGGCCATGCGGCACCTTAATCTGTGATTGGCTAGAAAAGTACAAATAAACGGTAACAAAAATATTGGAAAAGCCTAGTATATGAGATTTCTGAAACGAAAAACTAGCGCAAATCAACCTTCTGCAAAAATAACTTAAGACGTTCAATTCCCTACCTAGATCAATGTGATGAGCCGAAAGAGACTTGAACACACCACGGGAAAAGAAATATCTCAGCATGAACAAAGGAAGGGGCAAAAGTCCATTTCAAACGACTTCCAAATGTGAAGCATCTTACTTAACGCTTCCTAAATTAAACATGGGGGGCTGGTGTTTGTAATGACAAAACTGCATTAGATATGGTGGAAAGAAATTACTGTACAAAAGAGGCACAGCTACTGGAACAATCAGTACTGTGACCCATGTCAATATCCACATTTGGAGATGACCTGACTTACCTATGATGAATACTAACCTGTGAACACATGGGTAATTGCCCATATAGGTCATTTTAAGGGCCAACACAATGAAACGAAGACCACATGAATCGAAAACCTAAAAAGAAAACCAGTTACGTAAGCAATGGTTACCATAACTGAACAAGAAAACCGGAAAAGTCCAGGAACCTGCATAACTTCCTCCGAAAGGAAACCAACCAAACAGACAAGAGGAAAACGCGTATTTGTTGTACACAAAATTCCTACTCTTTGTTTACAATGAGAAGGGAAAATTTCACTTAAATTTCTTTGAGACATAAATAATTTCGTACATTCTTCTAATTATCCTTCCTCCCTCTTCTCAGAGAATACACACATTAAACAATTAAATTGTAGGAAACTATAGTCAGTCAACTAAACAAAACAGTGAAAAGTCAATTTCACTTATGAGTGTGCGATGTACGCTCAAAACTCAATTTATTTCTGAGCAAAACTCACGCTCAAACTCACATTTTAAAAAGTGAGCGCGCTCAACTGAAAATTCAACAAAATTGAGCGCGCTCAAGTGAGCGTGCTCATACCCAACCCTGATCATGAGTCCCCATGAGATTCTCTTGAAAGTACTGCGCATTGATCTTCACATTTTATCCCACTCGGAAAATCGTGAGTTTGTGTCGGGCATAGAAACCGGCATCTACCATGAACCCGTTGGAAAACTTTTCAGGGGTTTGCGGATGTGGACTTTTGTCCTTCTGGTTGATAGAAAAATGCACGAGGTTTGTTGGTGTTATCCAGATAGATGAGGGCTCCATCCAGACTAACCACCCACTGCCACTTATTCCCAGCAAGTTAGCACTCGTACAAGTTTCTGGCGTTGGCGAACTGTTCCTGGCATTCCTTCCAGGCATGTCCACGTGCTTTATGCCTGAGTTCGAATGACAAACTATCGTGGATTATGCGTCTTACTGTGGCTTGGGACGTACCTGCGTGGCTGGCGAGTCTGCGCCACTTTTGTGGATTTTCCTTTTCTTACATCCGTCCTTACACGTTGCACTACCTCCGAGTTCCGGTTTGGCTTTACTCGCTGCCTCCGTCATTTTTTCGGACAAATCGCTTCCGGAGGGAACCCATTCTTGTGCTTTTGAATAATGCGCCACACACGCCACTGACTGATGGTCAGTCCATTGCTTTTACACCGCTTCACTACTCTTGAAAAATCTTCAGAAAGTGAGACTATGAACTCCTGTCATAGTAGGAACATAGGAACATCACACTCAACTCACAGCAACGCCGAACTGCTACTACCAAATCATGCCTTCAAAGGCGGTGCTGTGTACTCCTGGGGCGGAATAGGAACAACGTCAAATTGTCCCATCATAACTGAATCAACCTTTTGTAGTTTCTGAAATGAATTAATAAAGACCTGAAGTCACGGATCACAGAAATTGAAGGAATTTCAGATAGAATCGCACGGGTAGTAATAAAGATTAACAAGAGATACAGTATGGAAATTATACAAGTGTATGCT
>JAGDQP010008131.1:0-58179 GCA_022664845.1 Lepisma saccharinum
GTACTACCATTTGAAGAAAAGAGACTCCATCAAGAAATTCATGAGTGATTCTGGAACTCCTAGAACAAACGTGTATAAATTTCTAAGAGGGAGAACTGTGCCCCGGTATGTCAAAAAGAGGCTTGTTTTTGGAGAAGTTTTAAAATCCGAACTTGAAACAGGCTTTAAACACTTATAGACCAACAAATACAAGCACATATTTAGAAAGGTCATACCAGGAAGAATAATACGAAAATGCAGCCTACATAATCAGGCTAAACCATTTCTACAATACAAACTTAGTACATCTAATATAAAATTTCGTACGTCGAAATATTGTTATGAACGAGACAAAAGTGCCCCCAAATATGTCTTCTTTACACGCAAAGTTCAGGAATTTCCTGAAGATGATGAAAATTCCACACTGTGCCCAGGAAAAACAACACAATTCAAAAAAAATGTGTTACGTAACAGAGGCGAAATCTAAGCGAAAGTTTAAAAAAATTGCACCTAAAATTTAACCAGAAGTGTTCATTTAAGAGAAGTTACAGTATCTTATGTCGTCTAAAGCCATTCTGGATTGTTGCCCAAAATGTAGCGCATAGAGATACGTGCCTTTGTATAAAACATAAGAATGTGCGTGTATTGGCTCCGAGATTGTGTCACTTAAATGTTAACAAGCAAGAAATAATATCGTATATGAGTTGCAGTGATATTACCGAAATGTGCCTTTCAAGGAAGTGTGACTGGTGTCGAAACAATCGACTGATGTTACAGATCGCATAACTGCTTACAAGCAATGGATATGCAAGAAAGAGAGAACATGTAACAGTGAAGGTGTTGACATTACGGTCAAAAGGCAATTAAGGATTCAATCGAAATTTCTGTCAAGGATCTGGTGATGTATTTGGAATCTTCACTGGATACCTTCCTTCATCATCTCCTAAATATCAAACAGCAGTACCTCACCATGAAGAAGCTGAGAGATAACGTTGCTACAAATGAACTTCTACTGCATATAGATTTTTCTCAGAATTGTAAATGCAAATATGCTGCTGAACCTCAGTTTGTTCATTTTGGCGCTTCTCGTCAAAAAGTTACACTTGACACTGTAATACTCTGCACTAAGAATTACAAGAAAGCATTTTGATCTCTTTCTGACAGCCTCCGCCATGATCCTTTAGCCATACTAAAACACATGAAACCTGTTCTGAAAAAATACCTTGACATGTTCCCCCAAGTGACGAGTATTCACTTCCTGTCAGATAGTCCGAGCACACAATATCGCAACAAAACAATGTTTGCAATAACTGAAAAGTAACTTACAAAATTGTTTCCAAAAGTGAATGTTATCACCTGGAACTATAGTGAATCTGGACATGGAAAAAGGGCTCCTGATGAAGTGGGTGGTATTATTAAAAGAATAGCTGATTGTTGTGTAGCCCAAGGTGAATATATAAACGATTTCCTACTGTTGCATGTGTTGGGTAAAAATCTGTTAGATATAGACATTTTTGCCGTGCCTTACACATAATAATGAGCTCAGAACATTTGAGTGTTAAAGCAAAAGACTTCCAAGTAAAAGCTACTATGCAAGTTCATCAGGTTTTGTGGAACAGATGTTCACCTACCATGTGGTTTCGAAGCTTAAGCTGCTTTGGATGTGATTCGAAATCAAAATGTGCACATTATCATATTGCTACACGTCGAGTTAAAGATTAGTGTAGAGTAGCTGTTCACTTTTGTTGCAGAAAAAGTACTCCCTACAATGTCCTCAATCATAAGTGTCAATTCTATATGCGAAACTTACTATTATTTTGAATCTTACGTTATAAGTGGACTGTTTGAATAGTGTAACGATAAAAAGCTGTGTGTATTGTGGTTTCACAAACAGTCGTGATAAGATAGTCATTTTTAATTGGTTTGGGTCAAAAATGTCAATTTGTAGCAGTATTATTTTTATTTTCATCTACTTAGTCATTAGCATGGCTATAATTGTCATTAGCATGGAATGATATTTCTGGAAGAAAAAAACAATATTTTTTTATAAACTACATTTATGAAAGTTGAGCTCTGCCTATCATGAAAACGTAGTCCTAGAGTGTATCTGAGCCCACTAAAGAGAAAAATTAAGTTATTTAAAACATTAATTTTTTCTCACTTTCATTCCTTAATTTTGTCCCTATTATGAGAATTACCCAGTTATACGTTAAACGTATGGAATTATATTATTTTATTCAACCTTCGTATATGCAAGCTAAAAAGTTTGTATTCGTCATATTGTACTTAAAGGGGGATTCGAACGACGAACCCCGGTCCAGATCTTGACCCCAAAGCACTTTCATACAGACCTCCACGAATTAATTCGCCATCAAGACTACAAATAAAGAAAACTAATTGTATTAAAAGCACGGTATTCAGCAGAAACTAGTAAATACAGCACAAAAAATCCAGAAATGTGTATGATTATTCTACGTACGACTTGTATGTTTCATGCATAGTGCTCGACAGTTGACAGAGCGCACATTTGATTGACATGAACCCTTCACTCTTGCCCTTTTCATCTTGTTTCGAACCTTTAAAAACCCATAGACATGTAATGTGGATTCATGCTAACATAAGCCGTATTCACATTTTAATGTTTTATTTATTGATTGAATTGTTTACTAGATTATTGTCACTCCTGTTGGTGTGGGGTGACTAAAATACGTTTGCTACATTGATAATCGTACTGCTATTACTACTGTACCTACAGTAGCAACAACTACAACAACGGCTACTACTACTACTACAAATAGTGCTACGTCTTGTCAAATTACGAAGATGTGCAAAGTGTTGTTGAGATATGTCTGAAACTGTGCATTTGAGATATTTTGATAAACTCTCGTATATATGGGTAAAAGTTTGGTTTTGCACATACTCTATGTTCTTCGTTTTATCAAACTAGTAAATTGTGCAAAGTTTTATTGAGATATATTGAAAGTTGTGGATTTTAGATATTTTTACTAACCCTCGTATATATATGGGTCAAAATTTTGGTTTCGTGTGTATTCTATGTTCTTCGTCTTGCCAAATTAGTAAATTGTGCAAAGTTTGTTGAGATATATCGAAAATTGTGACTTTGACGTATTTTGACCACCCCCCGTATATATGGCTCATTTTTCTGATTCGGATGTACTCTATGTTCTTCGGCTTGTGAAATTACTAAGTTGTGCGAAGTTTTGTTGAGATTCGTTGAAAATTGTGAATTTGCGATATTTTGACCAACCCTCCTATATTTGAGTCATTTTTTGTTTCGGATGTACTCTATGTTCATCGTCTTATCATATTAGGAACATATGGAAAGTGTTGTTGAGGTACGTTGAAAATTGTGGATTTGTGATATTTTGACTCACCCTCGTATATATATGGGTCAAAATTTTTGTTTCGTGCGTATTCTATGTTCTCTGTCTTGCCAAATTAGTACATTGTGCAAAGTTTGTTGAGATATATCGAAAATTGTGATTTTGACGTATTTTGACCATCCCTCGTATATATGGCTCATTTTTCTGATTCGGATGTACTCTATGTTCTTCGGCTTGTGAAATTACTAAGTTGTGCAAAGTTTTGTTGAGATATGTTGAAAATTGTGAATTTACCTTATTTTGACCAACTCTCGTATATATGGGTCAAAATCGTGATTTCGTGTATAGTCTATCCCAGTTCAAAGTTTTTTGTTAGATAACCCATTACTATTATTAGGTTAGTTGGCAATACTGAACCTTCTTTAACCAGTTACAGGAAGATAAAGACAAACATATAATCTGATGACGTAATTCGAGCAGGAATTCCGCTCGGACAGTTCGAGCGCTCGAAAATGATTCGACGCTCGAAACCTATTCACGCTCGAAGTTGCTCGAAGTGGATTTTTACCAGTTCTCCCACGTTTCGAGCGTGACTGCTTCGGGCTTCGGATTTCGAGCGCTTGAAAGATACAGATTCCCCTGGCCTAGAAACTTCTTGAGCAACGAATGAGGAAGTAGCGGTTAGGTTTCTATTTGAAATACTGTTCATTTTGCTGATGGGAAGGGATGGAAACAATTAGTTCCGAGCACATAGCTACGAATCCTTGCTTTGATTCGTGGTATGTTGTGGATCTGCATGGAATTCGACTGCTCCAACTTGTGACGAACATCTTTGTGGCTTCTTCCTGCGTGTGTGAATGGCGTAAAACCTGTCTTTTCGTACGAGTTAAATTGGCTTGTGTTGGAATAGGAAGAGTTCAAATGTTGTTTTTGCAATTAAATAATTTTTGAGTATAAAATGGAGTCGGGGTAAATTACGAAATAATTAAAATCATTCTTTCTAAGAAACTTGCAAGTGAGCAGTTTTATGAATGGCTCTTTTGATCTTTGAACGATTGCGAATGCTAAACTTTTAGTAAGATTTAGGAATTAGTAAGTTACTAATTCCTTTAATTCAATCAGAAAATAAAATTGTGAAAAATATTATACATTAGAAGAATACCTGGTGTAATATCACTGCCAATGTGTTAAATCAGGTATTGTCTATTCTGAATGCCTGACAAAGTATGAAAAAAGAAACGAATCTAACCTAACTTTAACTTACCTAATCGCATTCTCTTTTGATACTCTCCCTGACGGGAAATCACTATATACAGTACATTATCTGATTTCGAAGGACTAGGGACCATAAGTCTAAAGATTACTTAAACTAAGTTAAAAAGAACATAAGCTAACCTAACTTTCACCTTGTGAACGACTCGGGGAGTATCTAGAGTTTAGCCACCTAATCTATCCTAACATAGAAGAGAAAGAGTCTACATTTTATACTACTGTAATTTGCCTAAGAACAACAAACATTCTATGGAATGCGTGGTTTACTACATTGCTTGTATAATACAAAACACGACTAAACCGAAATATTTCCAAAATTTATTAAATTAAAAAACAAAACCCCCTGCCACGCTCATTGCTCGCAGCAGTTTTCATTAATTTATTTTTTTATGGGCTTTAGACATAACAGGATCAGGACGGGATAGGCTAGGGAGCGAATGTTGGAAAATCGGTCAGGACTTAGTTATTAGGTACCATTTTGACATTTGCCTGGTGTGACAGGAAAAACCAGGAAACACCTGTGAGGAATGGTGCCATCTAGTATCGTTCCCAGGACCTTCTGATTGCTAAGGCTACCAACTATGCTACTAGCGCTCCATAGCACATACTATGTAAAATTATGTTACTTCCCGATAACGTTACAATGAAAACTATAATATACAACTGAAAATGATTACCACTTGTAATTACAAAAACCCATGATACGTAAGATTTTAACAGTTTTCACGCACTACGTAACTCTGCAAGGCTTACCTGGAGTGATGAATAAAACGTAGAAAGCAAAACGATTAAATTAGTCCTCTTGTTTGGTTAAACAGAACAAACTTAAGTATATAAATTGCGCGCGTAATTGAGAGCTGATTCCCATCAGCTGTTTCACAGCTTTCTCGCCTGTGACGTCATATGGGCACTTGGACACGATACGTTCAGGGCGCAGGATAAATGAGCACCGTCTGACCAACTGTTCTATAAGGAAGCTCAAAGCTCTCGGCTTCTTACTCAAATTTAGTTTACAAAATTGCCGCTAGATTAAGTTGGTAACATTAACAATTTCATAATTCTTTATTCCCAGAGATTAATTTTTTACCAGCTTTTCAAAACTGTAATGACACACAAAATCAAGTCATTATACACTTCTGTTCAACTCTGCGTTAAAGTATGCGTTTCCAAAAGTGAACGAATACCAAAACAGACTAGCGTTTAAGGTCTTGAACAAACCATTCGTGTACGAAATGTCAGTAAATTTAATAGGATAAGATATAGATCAACTACAAAACATCGACGATGTCTTAGTCTGCCTTTGATAAAATATGTTGACTGTGGAAAAATCAATCTATAATATAAGCGTAGACACAGAGGATAAAAATCTAATTGAAGTTATAGGGCGGTAATAATTTAAATGAACATCAGGTTGGCAAATGAAAATCATTTTCGTGTGTTCGAAATTAAGGGTTTGAGAAAGATATTCTGGTCAAAACGGGATGAAATGCTCGGAGATTGGAGAAGAGAGCTTACTGATCTCCACAGACTGCATGATTCACACGGCATTTTAAGAGTAGTGAAATCACGGTGGCTGATTAGGGAAATACGAAGATTATATTCTATTGTGGCTGTTAGGAAGATCAATGTGACGTTGTGATGACAATATTAGAAGGATCTTCGATCTTCGTTGTGATGACAATATTAGAAAGATCTAGAAGGATTTTGTAGATATTCAAGATGAACATTTTATTTATAGAGTCTACCTTTGGTAGAATCCCATGTCGAACTTTGTTACTGCGTCTATGATCTTGCGAGCTATTTAAGTCATAGAGTTAGTACTTTCGTGAAGGTGACTTCATATTTTTTTTTTATTAAAAGTTGGTTACTGCTGGAGAGTGCTTTGCGCAGACATGTTCATCCCAAAATGAATATCGCTTATGAAAACTAGAACCAGAGGTAATATTTGTAGATAGTTGGACACTGTCGAACTTAGTTTTTAATGCTGGTGAACTGATTTCAATTTTACATGTTTAAGGGGAACAGGTTATTAATAGATCCCACACTATTGTCATTGATGTTACGAAAGATTAGAAGCATGTTCAATGACATACTACTGAGGGATGAATTGGCTTAGATCCCTTTGTTTGAACATATTATAGGCAGAAATACTGGTTTTAAAGTAATATTCACACATGTATCATTTCTTATGAAAGATTCAATTAATTTCATCGGGATGATTCCTAATCCGTGTAGTAAAATTACTGACATTACTATCATTACGATTAAATATAAATGTTTGGATATTCAAAAATAGGTTAAATTGAATCGTGTTTCTACGTGTATAGGAACACGAGGCGCTGTCCTATTGCTCTCTGGTGCAGAATAGACAAATTAACATTTCAATACCAATAACTGAATGTGGAGAAACATAAATTCTGAAAACAAATCTATTTATACTTTTAGTAAATGTTCAACATAAGAGTCATATGTAGAAATCTAATTTCCCTCATGAATAGTTATATTATACTTAAGTGAAATTTGTATCTTCCCTCGCTATACATAACTACTAACTTACAATATTCAGTCTGTAAAACCAGAGTCCATTACATGAAAAAAATCACATGTCTACTGTGACATTTAATCAAGTAGGAATCTTTAAAATAGGTTTACATTTAAACGTACAGTAAAATTCAACATTGACATGCCTCTCACCCATCTTGAATTAATTCAGAAAAGTGTTTGTTTAACTAAAATTGAGAGTCCAATACTGAGAAGGTCTTTTATGGAATAATTTAGTGAATGCATAAATTGCCAGAGCAGTAATTACAAGTTACTAAAAATAGTAACTACAAATTTAAAAGTTCGTAAGAAATCGTCTAAGGTTAGTTCAAATTAGTACTATATGGCAGTACCTGTTTTTTGTTTATAATTTCAGAGCGAATTTAAATTAAAGAAAATTGCAAACGTAACTATTTCAATACATACGCTTAGTAGAACAATGACATTTTAGAAATTGGTAAGGAGCAATGCGCATGTTTTCGAACGCAGAAGAAAAACAGAAATAAAGTCAGGTACTGGAATGTTAAACCAATATTGCAAACCTCTACCACATTAAAGAAGGTATTACACTTACCGCCACAGTATTATATGTTAAAACTACGATATATCCAAAAGAAAAATAAATAATATATAACTCTAAATTCTGTAAATATTTGATATAACTTGATGACATTATTTTATGGACCAATAAATATTTAGTTGGTGTAGTTAACAAAGGAGCATCACGGCAACTCAGTTTCTTAAAGAGATCTCAAACAACTACAACCTGAAAGAGTTGAATATCTTCGAATGAAATATAATTTGTTTGTGTTATAAATTAGACATTTCCAATTCTGTAGCACCCGTAGTAGGATGTAATTAGAATATGCTCTATATTAAACACCCCAAGAGCTAATAGTTTTCCAACAAGGGCAAAAACATTATAACTATTCGCTATGATTCTCTATTTTACATCAACAGAGTTATATTTTACAAAGCATTTTCCCCATATTGACTCGATATACTGAGTCAATATAAAAAACCTCTGGACCTACCACAAGAAATGAACAAACTTAATCTCGTAATGTTGACTTGATTAACAAACAAAGATCGATGAGTCTACACAACAAAGTAATGTATATATTAATAACAATATAATTGTTATTACGACACTGAGCAATACACAATAACCAGATATATTGCTCACTGGTTACCTAGGAAATAAATCTACATAAATTTATTATTCTGGAATTAATTCAAAATTAAATAGATGTTTGTGTTGTAAAGTACTTCAAAAGTTGTTTCAAAACTTGTAGTTGTTGTAAAGTTGTTTCAAAACTAAGTTAGTAACATTTTAAATGTAATTTCTGTTTCTTCTCTTGCATTATAAAACCATTAT
The DNA here is from genome assembly GCA_022664845.1 of Lepisma saccharinum. Classification (NCBI taxonomy): domain Eukaryota; kingdom Metazoa; phylum Arthropoda; class Insecta; order Zygentoma; family Lepismatidae; genus Lepisma; species Lepisma saccharinum. The sequence goes on from JAGDQP010008131.1 coordinate 8,515, forward strand.
TAATTAAATTGAGTTAGAGTTAATGACCAAACATTAAGCCTAATTTTCTCAAAACAATATCATAAATTATTCTTTTAATTTACTAACTGAAGTTCTATATAACAAGTTTGAAGAAAAAATCACTTTATAATGATGAATGTAATTTCTTTTCTATCTAATATTTTTATCTAATATTTAATTTTATAATATTAGATAACCCTTTCAGGAGAAAATAGATAACATGAAGCTAAGTAACTTTACAGATGCAGGAGCCTCATTATAAAAGCTAATTTACAAAACTATAAACTTGTATATTTGTTGACAAATAACACATGTTTTCAATAATATTAACAATGCCACAGAGTTTGAGAAAATGTTTTCTCGTTGCCTTTAATTTCATGTCAAAACAGGCTTATTGTTTAGATTCAGTATAATCAGTAAAACTCATTATTTTCTCGAGTCATTCGCCATCTCCCCGGCCACAACATTATCACTTTTCTGAATAATTGTGGTCCATCAGTAGTTGTGTTTTCTAAGTAGGGATTACAGAAATGATTACTATGATTATTTTAAAAAGATTTACTTAAAACCTTTGCAATGATGTTTATGTAATTATACAACATATTAAGTCTATACTCCCATATAATCAAGAGCTCGTTCAAATAAAAGCTAAAAGTTACTAAGAACACATGGGTAATAATGATACGTATATTACAATAGTACTCATATCACGCACTATCACAAAGTAACTGTTGAGGATTTTGGTTTCAAGAGACAGATGTTCAATTTTTGTTATGAACTCTTCTGATTAAGGTGTTCTGGAATGTTCCTCTATTTCATAAATCCAGTATTGTACTTAAAAATATTTCCATTACTTTTATTTTAATACAAATCCTTTCGAGATATTTCATCCTTTTTTATTTTCATGGTATCATGGAAGAAAATTATTACAAAAGGGTATGTCCTAAATAAATTATTATAAAATTGCCATTTCTTTGTAGATAAAAACTAAAGTGTAATATATCAGAAAATTTTAATAAATTTCCTTCTTCCAACACACGAGCTGGCGCCTTTTTGTGTGCTTTGGGGATCTTCCTCTATGGTTCAAGGAGAGTGCAAATATATCTGGCTCAGCTGCTTGCTAGTTTCTCGAAGGCCAGCTGATTTAGAATTAATTTCAGCTTTTGAAGGGAGACGGGAATAATATAATTTTAATAACATCATGTTCATGATTAAGAATATTTGTTCGAGGTTTCTCAAATCTATATTCGGTCTATACTTAAGTGGTAAATAAATCTAATTTATATTACAGAGTGAAAAGTATGTGACTGGACCGGGGATCGAATCCGGGACCTTGTACTTTCCACTCTAATATTAATTGTTTCTGTACCTATAGAGGCTTAATGTACAGAAAAAACGGAAGTTGCCTCCATTTCAACTTAGAAAATGTAATTCAATTCATACGTATATTTGTTCTTGTTCCATACGTTTCGAAGTAGAGCGTATATTTGAAATTTAGAAGGTAGGTCATTATAATTTGTCATTTTGAAATGACATATAATGAAACAATTTCAAATATTAGATAGGTTTTGCTTTTAACTCATAATATTTAAATATCTTTCGTCTTGTCTTTTGCTTATGTAAGTCTGTCTTTTGCAATTTAGATATATCAGAAATGTAGGTTTATCTTTGTCCAGTTTGGATTTAAAGTAACGATTGCCAATATAAATTAAGAATGCATGTTTTCAACAAATATAAACGTAATACAATTTGTGTATTATTGTCCAGTTCTTAGCTCTAGCTTCAGGCTTCTCTACGCCTCTATGATCAATATAAACGAACACAGATGTATTTGAATGTTTATATAGTGGAATCTGCCTATTTCCCATTAATACATCTACATAGATACCCTTTTCCTTCTGGTACCTAAGTAATACATCCATTTGTAATTATTTTCAATTTCTTTCTTTGTAAAATCTGTATTTTAAATTTAAATTTGTAGAAAGTGTGTACTTATTTGGCGATTTTATCATTAACTATGTGGTATCATTGTGGCTTTATGAAAGCAATGCTTTATTGTGTTCTCTTTCTTTTGCTGTATTTGCAACATATATTTAAACTATGTTCTCAGGTCAATTTTATTAGTACGTATATTGCGTAGGCGTCAGAAGGAATGCAACCAAATACATTTTATATTTTATTCGTTGGAAATGTCTAGATTTTGGATGTATGTGATATTCACCTTTCTGCACATGCAGAAACTTAAATGTACTTTTGCTTCGCGACTTTTTATGAACCGCAGGTTAAGGTGTATTGTGTTAATTATGCTAAGCGTTTTTTAATTGTGATGAGCTCTCTACAGAATCATTGTGCTGTGGATCTGTACAGATCTGTGGATCTATTTACATTATAAAAAACTTGTTTCAAGGAGGGATCTTGCAATATGTGTGACTTAAATTTTTACATGACTATATCTGCTAATAAGAGAGATAAACAGTAAATCCTACGTTTGGATATAAAATTTCCTTCGTACTAGAATACGTTATTTTGCAAACAAATCGAAGAAGTTTGAAAATTCTCTTATTTCAATTAAATTTTTTGTGTTGCCTCAGTTCATGTGTACTATATATGGCAAGATATGTGAATATTGATGTGTGCATGCCGATTACGTCGGTGGAAGTAACTATATTAATCAATGAAGTAATGTTCTGTGTTACTTCGGTAGATTTTTTAGTGCATGTGTCAGACTGTGAAACCACCTAATCCATAAACTAGCAATTTTATAATTTTTTCTCTGGTTTACACTTGATGTCAGCAACTATATATTTATTGTTTACTAAAAATGCCAGATGTGTACTAGCCTTACTATGTCAAGCTTCGGGACCTTCCCTGGTAACGTTTACACGTTTTCCTTAAATTGTACCAGGGAAATGCAGGCATGGTGCTTAGGCAGAACTTTTTGCTACTATTTTTCTCTCTTTAATAAGAGGTTTAGTGAGGGATATATCTCAGATGTGTTGGATTTACGGCACAGCTGCCTATCTGGCTTATAATGTAACATATTGAAAAACCCAAGCTTGTTCTACATTTTCATCTTTTTCTTGCTTAATTTTTATTTTATGTTAATACAGACTACTACAATATTAACTAGAACAAAAGTATTAAATTATTACTAGCAGTGGGAATGGTAGAAATCAGGTCGTCGTTTATGACTAGAAAATATTATGTTAATTCTTCAGATAATGGGATTACTTTCAAAGAGTTTTTAATATTTGTTAGATTAGTTAAATTAAAAAGTTTAAATATCCGCCCTTGATCAGAATTTAGTCAAAATTTGGAAAACACCTGAACAGTTATTAATTTATTTGAGTCAGCTTTTTTTGAGAAAGGAGTTTATATTGATATGAAATTTTAAATCAATCTCTTATAAAATTAATTTATTCGCAAAGAATATCCTGTTACTGATTTTTGTCTGTTTCCCTCAACTTTGGTTTCATTAGATTACGGAGATGTTTTTACTAGAACTGAATAAATGTTATTTCGCAGGAGATTTTAATCTTTCTTTACAACTCCACTCTTAATGGTATTTTTCAAAGTAAAGATTATTCTTGGTGAATAAATTAACATTACCTTTATATGTCTAAGTTCGCAACATAAAAATACATTAATCCTTTGCAATGCATGAGGTTGTTGCAACTGTTTACTTAAAAAAAAATAACCTCCATATTGTGAGATAGGTGACGTCCTTAGATAAAAATAAATCTATGCGAGAGATCTTTCTTTGGAAATGATTTGATCAAATGCAGTGCATTATCTATATGATTTGACTATAGAGCTTTATCGAGAATGCTACATACTATCTCGATCGGATAACATATAGATAAATTTCTATCCGATTAATATCACAACATATCATATTCATATGAAAGTAACTTCATGTAAAAGGAATGCTTCACTTCCCGCCTGAGTAAAGGAAAATATTGTCTCGGTGATATTGTTGAAGAAGAATCAGAACACCTCAATAACTCGATATTTACTAGTCGTTGGCAAATAGTGTGTTTGGAATTACCTCTCATTCAGTAGCCGCGCAACACGGGGGGCGAGCGGCGCCGTAGCCCCGGGTCTGAAGTGCCAAGGGGACCAACGGACCAAGGGGCCCAGTGGGACGAAATCTAAAAAAAACTGCGACAAGTTCACAAAATTTAAATTTAAAAGGTAAACTCGAAAACAATTGTATGTAGTAATTAAATGTGCAATAGACACTAAGCTACATAGTCCGGAGAATTAAGTCAAAATTGTGCATTTTGTATGTAAAAGCATGAAACTTGGTGGGCGTGTTATTTATACAGAACTTAAAATTTTGAGCGTTGTAGGCAACCACGGAATGCACTCTGAGCCGCCATATTAGAATATGGCGGCCAAAATCAGTTTTTAGGCTATAACTTTTGAACAGATGATCCGAATTTAATCTTTCTTTTTTTTTTTTTAAAGGTCTTTTCAACGCAAAACTACTTTTCTCTTATAACAAAGATCTGTCTAAACCTTAAGGATTCAGCACAATTTAAAAAAAAAAAAACTAAATATTTTTTATGAAAATGGATTTCTCAATTCTATAACTCTTTTATGACGCATAAAATCACTTTTAATCTGTGAATAAAGTAAAATATAATGAAAATTAATAAGTAGAAAATTTGTGGTGTTACGTCATAACGAAATATTTAGAATGGAAACAGATACGTATCCAGAAGTCGGTTTTGGGAGGGGTCCAAGGGCTTTCGGGGGATCCAAGGTGTGTCTGGGCATGAAATGTATATTAAATATGAATATTTACGCCTGAAGTTATACTTTCCATAACATTCTGAGTTTTTTGGGGGGGTCCGGACCCCCCGGACCCACACGCTAAATACGTGCCTAAATGGAAAGTTAGAATCGGTACTTAAGTTCTCTGTTGAGTATGAGAAGTTTAAAACATCACCGTTTTTGTAACATCTGTCTCATGCTAATTCAGAGCTGTAAGACGGTAACAGTTGACTGTTTGAATTTCATTTTCTTCAAATTATTGTAACCAAGGTTCGTTTTGTTTTTAAATTAAGTTCTCATGTAATTAAATGTGCTTTTTAAAATTAAGTTTACTCTTAATACATTTTTCGTTTATTTAATTTTATTTTTTTGTACAAAACTTAACATACAATTCACAAATCTTTTGTTCTTTTTATATCTTTCAGGTCTAGAAGTATTGGAGGAAGAGACGAATATGGACTACTGAGCTGGCGAAATCTATTCTAAAATATCTTTGCCCAGGAACGAGTAACTTTGTAGACGCAACGAAAGCCCGGAATATAAAAAATGAAACGAACATTCAAGATAGTTGAAGATGTCAGCTCTCCACCTTAACAAATTGCTAGTACAGACTGGGAAAAATGTCTTTGCCAAAGAACAAATGTTGAGAAACTCACTTGCCCTGCGGACTGGGAATCCCGGAACGCAACTTCTGGATATGAAACAATTGAGAGGAATCTCTTGTCTTTACAAGCGATTCAAAGTCTTCCTGAGGAGATAGGATCACTTGAACGACTGAACGACGGAAGTGACACCAAAAACACTCTTCTAAACAACAAGGCTAGGTTCCATGGGAAGTTTAATTTACGTTACAATAAAAAATAAGTTGATCATGCCACTCAACGTTGGAAAAAAGAAGTAAATTAGAGTGTTTCTCAGAAAGCAGTAGTTTGCTGCAACCTGAAATTGAGCAGAACGAAGCTTCTACAAGTCATTACACACGAGAAAAAGGTGCATCCATACACAACAAAGACGTGTTTTTCTGTGACAACAAAGATCCACAGTTGCAGGACAAACAATTGTCACTTGTTACGACCTTTAAAGTTGATACCCGAGTGCGGCAGTGTGCTATGAATTTGCAGGACGCATCTCTCATAGCAAAATTGAGTGAAGGTGACATGATTGCTAGAGATGCTGTGTACCATGCCAAGTGTCTTACAAGTTTATACAACAGAAATGCAAAACAACAAGGCCCGTCAGAGAAAGATGATACACAGAAATTAATACTTCAAAGTTCTTTTGCGGAGCTTATGTTTTTCATTGAATTCTGCCTTGAAAGTGAAGAAGAGGAGCCAGTTTTTAAATTGAGTGAGTTAAAAAGAATCTATTGCAAGAGAATCGAGCAGCTCTGGTGAGCAACATCTAACGTACATTCAACTAGGTTAAAAGAACAAATGCTAGCCAACTTTCCTGAACTTGAGGCGTACTCAGAAGTTAGAGATATTCTGATAGTTTTAAATAGAAAAGTAGGACGTTCCCTCAGGCAAACTTGTACACTGGACAATGAATCAGAGGCAGTTATCCTAGCTCGTGCTGCGAGAATATTGCGCAGAGATATTCTTAAACATAAACAGCCGCCATTTGATGGATCATTTTCAGAAGAATGTCAAGAGAGTTCAGTTCCACCTACCTTGGTGAGTTTTCTGTCCATGGTCACCCATGAACCCAGAATTCAAAGTGAGGAATCAGGCAACACATCACAGTCTAATCTTACTGTAGCTCAGTTGATTAGTTATCACACTTGCAAAGACCGGCGTCGTACATCTATGGGAATCAGACATTCTCGAAGTCAAGAGACACCAATCTCATTATTCTTAGGTAGTTATATTCACTCAAAAACGCGTTCGAAGGACTTGGTTGACCTTTTGTCTAATATGGGAATTTCAGTGTCATATGATCGAGGGTTAAGTTTGTCAGCTGATTTAGGTAACTCCACCATTACTCATTTTTGCAACATTGGTGCTGTAGTCCCTGTAAATTTGAAGATTGGTGTCTTTACAACTTCAGCAGTTGACAATATAGACCACAATCCCAGTGCAACAAGTGCAGAAGGTTCATTTCATGGTACTGGAATCTCTCTTTTTCAACAATCTGAAAAGACTAACACTGGTTTAAATCAAATAATCGACTTCACCATCAAATCCTGCAAGAAAGTCATGAAACTACCAACAAGCTATTCAGTTGTTCCTCCTATGTCTGTCTCTAAACTGAAAAGTTCTCCCCCGAAAATAGAAGACTTTGATCATTCATCAAAACAATTGACAGATGAAAGTGTTAAAAGTGAGTATTCATGGTGCAAGTATGTTTCAGAGCTTGATGACAAAAAGGGAACTGATGAAGAAAGAAGCGATAATGCAAGCTGGCCTGCGTCTCACAGTCAGGAGAAAAATGGAAATCCAATCTCACCGAACTGCTCTCCTTCCCCTGTTTCGAGATGATTCTAAGTCATTTGCTATGTTGCGACATTCTATGGATGTTACTAAAAACGCAACTGACATCACAAATACTGGACAAACGTCAGTGATTACGTGCGATCAACCTCTGTTCAAAATTATTAAGGAAATACAATGGACTTGGCCAGAAAGCTACGGAGAGGATCGCTTTGTGATTATTTTTAGTGGACTACATATCAAATTAGCCCTACTAAAGTGTCTAGGAAAACTATTAGAAAGCAGTGGATGGACTTCAGCTCTGGAGGAGGCCAAAATTGCAACATCAGGAACGGCAAACTCCTTTCTGAGTGTTGTCCATATAAAGAAGACCCTACAAGCCCATCATATAACAGCATGCGCACTGTACAAGCTTCGGAAGGAAGCATACAAGAAATTTTGTGAAGGAAAATATCTGACTGTTGTTATCTCTGAAGAAGAATGGTGTTTATCTCAACAGGAAATGTGTCCTCAGTATAATTTTTGGAACCTCATCCTCGAAACGGAACTGGAGATTTTTGCATGGGATAAAGCAGTACATGAAGGAGATTTTGAAAAGTACATCGTAACTTTTTTTAAACTTCAGTGGATTTTTCATACTCTCGATCATCAAAACTACGCAAGATATGTTGCTGTTCACCTTCGAGATATGTTGCTACTAGAGAGAAAGCATCCTGAAGTATATAAAGAATTTTTGAAAGGAAAATTTACTGCTAATAAAAGTGGTCGCCATTTTTCCTGTATGCCTCTTGATGAAGTTCACGAGCAAAACAACGCCATCCTTAAAGGCAGTGGAAGAGCAATAGGCCTGACTGAAAATCCGGACGCTCTAGTTCGGCGGATGGCTTGCGGGCCAGAAGTAGCGCGCATTGTTGAAGAATTCAAAAACGAAATAAAACACCCTGAAACTGACGAATATGATCATCACCATGACAAGCTACGGAAACAAATGAAGTTTTTAGATCGAGTTTTTAGCTTTACTACTACTATCAGAGAAATGGAAAACCCATTTATAAATACGAGTGACGATTTGTTGGTCCTCAACCAAGGGAGATTATGGAGAAGGAAGTTGTTAATTCCTTAAGGGCAATAAAAAGAATGGTAAAATTTTGAGTGAGAAGTTCTTCAGAGAAAGACTGATCGACTGTGAAAAGCCACTTGACACTCCTATCACCCGAAACAGATTCCAACTCTTCAATAGGAAGCTTAAGAAATCACAACGAGCCAATACCTCTGCAACAATGAAGACTTTGAAAAAAGACCGAAGTTTGTTTTTGAAATTGTACATTGCTTGCCAGATTCGGGACTTGGATACTGATGAGTTTTTCTGCCATGAAAACCACATTTATCCTCCTTCGCTTTCCGATAATGGATCATTAAACTGTAAGGGGAAGTCTGACCTGATGAAATGTTTAGAAACCTTGGTTATAACAGAAGAGGATAGTGTCGTTAATTTGTGTGATAATCCTGATGTTGATATGGTGATCCTTGATGGTCCTGCTCTTGTACATATTATTACTCCAGAGAAAAATGATTCATTCATGGATTATTCGCAAAACATTATCAACCACATTACAAAACAGTTTCGGAAACCTGGTTTATGCAGAGTAGACATCGTATTTGACGTCTACAAGTCAGACAGCCTTAAGTTCTGCGTTCGAGCTAAAAGAGGCAAAGGAACTCGTTGTCGGGTTGAACTGTTGAAGAGAACACCAACAAACTGGTCTGATTTCCTCAAAGAAGAGATAAACAAGCAAGAGCATTTCCACTTGCTGGCTAACCAAATAGCATCTGCATAATATGATGGAGATGTTGTAGTTACTTTGGAGGAAAATGTTCTCTGCTCTTTCTCAGATCCTACAAGATGTTCCTTGGATGATTTACGGCCCTGCACACACGAAGAAGCTGATACCAGAATGTTTCTGCATGCAGCTTATGGTATTGCACAAGGACGAAAAAGAATTATCATAAGAAGTGTGGATACGGATGTTGTAGTTTTAGCACTACATTATTCTCATGTTTTGGATTGTCATCTATGGGTTGCTTTTGGCACAGGGAGAACGTTTCGTATCATTGACATAAATGAAATGGCTGAAGCGCTGGGAAGAGAAAAATGCAAAGCTCTACCAGCTTTCCATGCCCTAACGGGTTGTGATACAACTTCAAAATTCTCAGGAAAGGGTAAAGTATCTTGCTGGACAACTTGCAACAGCTACCCAGAAGTGACACCTGCACTCAGTGTTCTTGCCAGCTCACCATCGGTACAAGACGTTGATGCTGTTATGCCTTTTATCGAAAGGTTTGTTATACTGCTCTATGACCGTTGTAGCCAAGAAACCAATATAAACAAAGCCAGACTAGTGTTGTTCGCACAAAAAAAAACAACAACAGGGATTTAGACAACATTCCACCAACCTTTGACGCCCTTAAACAGCATGTTCTCAGAGTAGCCTACCAGGCAGGCCATGTATGGGTACAGGCATTTCAAACGGCTCCGGATCTTCCTGATTTGCAGGTATTTGGCTGGTCTAGGGACTCTGAAACTTCTCCAAGGCAACCAAAATGGATCACCCAACCTACTGCTGGTGCAGAATCTCGTGAGCTAATTACGTACAAGTGTAAAACCTCGTGTTCATTGTCGTTTAAATGTGTGGAAGTCGATTTACCTTGCAGTCATCTTTGTGTATGTGGTGGTTGTGATCAAGATTTCAACTAACTTCAAGACTCCCAAGTACATTTTTAATATATGTTTAAGATAACGAAAATTATGCCATTCTGCGCTGTAATTATTTTCATAAGTTTTACGTTCGCAAGTAAAGGTTTTATACTTATTCTGCACTAAAGAAAAATAAGGCGCGTCTCTATTTATGTTTATTTTAATAATACAGTAATTAATCAACATAGCTAAATATTCATCTAATACACTTTATCTTCGTTCTGTGTAAGTAAACATAACAATTCTTCGAAAATTTTCTAGAGTACCTGAAAAAGTAATCGAATAATACATTCAAAACATCAGAAGCAGCTAACCTAATCTAAGCAATAAATTTTCTCAATGACATTTTGGTTCAGCTTAGCAATTTCGGACGAAACTGTAGCGTAAATTATAGCTTAACTTGTGTCTACGGGGAGATCAAGAAATTATATTTTACTTTATTCCGGGATTAAAAATGATTTTGTGTACCATAAAAAGCTATAGAAAGCAGAAATCCATTTTTATAAAAAATATTTATTTCTTTAAAAATTGTGCTGAATCCTTTAGACAAATCTTTGTTATAAGAAAAACGTTTTGGTTTGAAAGGACCTTTAAAACAAAAAAAAGAAAGATTAAAATCGGATCATCCGTTCATAAGTTATAGCCTAAAAACTGACTTTGGCCGCCATTTTCCAGATGGAGGCTCAGAGAGCATTCCGCCGATGCCTACAACGCTCAAAATAATTAGTTCTGTATAAATAACACGCCCACCAAGTTTTATGCTTTTACATATAAAATGTAAAATTCTCATAAAATACTGACTTAAGTCTCCGGACTAACATCGTTTGGAATCTTGAAACGGATAATTATTAGGGCATGTGCGCTAAAAGTGGCCTATTTTTTTCCAACATTTTTAGAATGCGTTTATGTACATTTTCTGTCCTTAGCTGCCATTAAGGCAAATTATTTATTTAAACTATGGTAGGTTTTCTAATTCGGCTACAGTGCAATCATAACTGTAAGGCAGTTGGGAGCTGTATTTAAGGGCGCCGAGTTTAAGGAATCCTCCCCAAGTTTGAAGTGGGCTCCCTGATTGGAACCCCAAAATTCTAAGTTAAAGTCGGTACTCCTATTTTTTCAGTACATGGTCATTCGTTTTACCCTTCTACTAATGCGTATCTCTCTTTGGTAAATCTATTTCATTGATAAATCCCACATCTGAATGCCCCCAAAGTTACACAGAAAGCGGCAACCCTTGGTTGTATCTTAATATCTCTGTAATATATACACCGAAATTCTAACGCAAAATTTGGATGATGTTCCCAATTTCATTTAACGCACTAAAAAAAGCCAAAGAAGGCCAAGCTCTGATTTTTTGTTAATATGAAGTTTAGGATAAATACTTTCAGAGTATTCAACATTTAGCTGCCACTAGTTGCAACCTTCTGCGTAAAACCTCCCCAAACGTGAGAAAAGGCATTGAGCGCGTAAATACGTATGAAGCGTTCAGAATCGGAACTTATTTGAATGAAAGATAGCGTAGAAGTGAAGGATTGGTTAACACTAGTAACCAAGTACGGAATGGGGTGGAGTGGGAGCTGGTGTGCAGGAGTGATGTACTAGACTCATTAGAGGCATTTTGTGGGAATCGAACCCACTCTCTGACTTTTAAGGTGTAAGAGATCAAATAATTTCTTCCATGAGTTCTTACCTCCAAAAAGGGATATAAATCTTTCAGAAGGTATGATTGCACTCCTGATTAGCCCCAAGCTCTTGTGAACAATTTGGAAAAATTTGTACAATTTACTACTGCGTAACGTGTACGACATTTTATTAGGAAAAGTACAAATGACGTATGTTTCTAGTCGTACCCGCAAAGAGTTACTAAAATAATACTTGAGAAGGTACAAATCAGATGTCAATTTGGAAACATTTTCTTTTTCTGCAAAAAAATTGAAATTTGGATGCTGGCATTGTTGAGTTCGTTTTGTCACTTTCAAACACATTAGTACAATTTTGCGAATCCAAAAGTCTATAAATTAATTTGAATTTTAAAAATGAGTAAAGGAAAGAAACATAATTAAGTTCTATATGTTTTTGCATTTTCTAATATTACTTTGCAAAAGTAAAATATTGGTAAACTAGCGCTTTCTTCAAGTAATTTTCCTAATGCTACTTCAACGTAAACTATTACCATCAATTCCACCTCTGCATTCAATAATCTTAGTCAATTTTATATCTTAGTAATTAACGGGGATTTGGCACTCGGCGAGAACACGATTTAGGTAATGTTTGCTATCTTTAGTCCATTTCCATTGTGTTGTATTAAATGTTTAAATTGCCCCTGTTATTAATTCGCTAGAGAACAACATTATGCACAGTCAAGGCACTTAATTAATTTGTTGCTTTATTCTTTTACCTTTAGTACCCAACAAATTTAACTTGTGCCACATTTCTCTTTGGTTAGTCGTATTCTCTATTATTTGCGTCGCAAAAGTTTTGTTTCGATTTTCTAACTGAATGCATTTGTTTCATAAGATCCGAAATGTTTCAAAGGGGTTTTGTATATTTTCATTGTTTATTTTTCGGGCTCTTATGTACCTTCTGTAGGTCGTATCACATGCAGACATAAGACTACGGATCTGTTCGGATATCCAAGGAAAGGGAGGGAGACGCGTCTAGTAAGAAGAGGGGCGTGTTTGTTTAGCATTTTTTTTATTAATTAATCGTTTAGAATTGAGGGACTATTATACATTTCATTCCAAAGGACATTTGATACGTCAGTACGTAAGGCAGCGTCATTGATTTTAGGGTGTCTCTATAGGTTATTTATTTTGAAATGCGTTTACTTTCAAATCTTAGAGAGTAGCAAGCGAATATCATATCATTGCGTGATATTCCCGGAATAGAAAGTTGCCCAGGATAGCGAATTTTCTTAATGTTATTAGCCAAAATTAAGTCTAAGAGGGTCGCCGAAGTAGCTGTGTGGAAGGTAGGATTTAGGGGGTACATAGAGAGACCCAGAGAGGATGTGATATCAGGAAAATGTTCGCTTTCTTTTTTGAAGATGTCATGTCGACATTCATATCATAACGATTAGAGCGTGTTCATAAAATGGCAAAAACTGTGAGATTTAATCTTCAAAGTTTTGGAAGTTAGCCCCGAGGGGTCTGTAGATCATACTGATTACAACAGGTTGGTTGCGGATCCAACATTCTAATATAATGCACTCTGAATTAGTCATATTCAGGCGGCGATATGTTCATTAATGTATATCGCAAATCCGCCTGTTCCTTTCAGAATCCTATGATTTCAAATTAAATTAAGAACGTATATATGATAAAGATCGTCACTTAAAGTTGGCTTGGCCCAAGTTTCGCTAACGAGAATGAAATGTAGGTTATTTTGGTGAAGGATTAATTCTTGAAACTCGTGAAATGTGCTCAGAGAAGATTGTGTGTTTAAGTGAATGACATTCAGTGAATGGTCCTAAAGCACTGTTTTTAACAATAGCGCCGTGGGTGAAAAAATTGCCGGGGTGGAAGAAGGCAAAAAATATCACTGCCCGTTTGGTGAAACTGGTATTTGTGGGAGCGCTTGGGAGGTTTCTCGAGTCGGTGTTGCAAACTCTGGTTCTATATCCGTACCGAAACTATCAACGGTTGGACAGGAAAATAAGCACTATACTTCCCCAGCGTATTAATGATATTTTCAAATAAACACTCCTGTAGTACTACATTTCGAAGTTTCGCGGAACACGAGTTACAGGACTTCAGTTTTAGATATCTTGTGTACTCCTGAAATGAGACAACACTTTATACATAAGAAAGCTACGAATATAAAATTTTGCACAACTGCACATATTTGCTCTATTTTCTTAACTCAGAAATCTCATATTCCTATCTTTAATATATTTTTTCTTACGGGACTTCGAAATCTCCGATTTCGCCATTAATTCTTGTTCCCGGTATAACATGCTTCTGGCAGTGCTGACGTTTTGTGACGCAGAACTTGGCAGCATGCACTGCCGTGCATGTTGATGAGTGCTCCAACGTCCATAATTACTATAAAAGAACTCCTTGATATATCACTATGATAAATCTAAACGTGCTATCTCGTGTTCTGTGATCCAATAGCGCCTGTAATAAATACGTTAATGCCGCGAACATCAGTGCAGCTTTGGGCGTTGGGAAGAGGGAACATAGTGACTGAAAATGTCCACAGGTTCTATCAATTATACGAGTGGAATGTTGAGTTGGTACCATAACTATAGCCCCACCCCTAACTTCCACTCAGGCACGATGTTTGGCAGCGGGGTTCGATCCCACGTCCTTCCTTTTCGCAACGAACAATACTGCACCGAAATTCACGGTATAAAAGTACTCATAATAGAAGCTTGGGTGCTAATATATCACAAAACATGAGATAGGACGATTACATTTATCATAGTGAAATTTGCAGCATTTCTTTTATCCTAATGATGGCAGTTGGAGCGCTCATAGCGTTAAATAGTGTTAAATATTACCTTACCTACCAAGTTTCACTTTAAAATGAAACCTTTCATATAAAAGTGAATAGGAAGGAAATCTTTAACTTCAACACATATGTAAGATGTTTTACCTACTCTTCTGTCTTACAGAACAAAATATCAAAAATTTGAAGTCTTGTAACTCGTGTTCCGCGAAACTCCGAAACGTAGTACTACAGGAGTGTTCATTTAAACACATCATCAACACGTTATGGAATTTTCATGTTGATTTTCGTGTCCTACCGGAGACAGATTCCTTTTTAGTTCAAACAATTGTCAATAATTCAACGTTCCATTTAATAATTTGACGTTCCATTTATATTTCTTTCTTCATCGTTATTTCCTCCAAAGCCTCGCTTCGCCTGGCCATCATCCTGTTCTTAGGGGTACACTAGCAAAAAATAAAATTAAACCCTCGTTTCTCCGGCATCTGCAGTTACATACTCTAAAGTTTGGAACTTTTAAATGGTTAAATAAAAGAAAAATATGCATACGTGCGTATAGTAAAGAAAAAAATAAACCGTAATTTAAACCTCATAGTAGGAAGTCAAACACTGTTAAAGAACTTTGATGTGAAGTACTTTAAAACATAATATTTTTCTTCTTTCGACGGCAAATCTACTTTTAGTTTATGTTCTGTGCGAAATACCCGTTATTTTTCATATATTATCTTCACGAACAAACAATTTTATCACACAGTCGACGGTTTCATAAATTACTCGTCACTTAGCAGTTATAGTAGATACCCTTGGAAACAAAGGGAATTGGGATAAATATTCAATAACGAATCAAGTGAGTACAAAGCTTCGTACTTGTTAAAATAGGGAACTTTTATTACTAGACACTTCACTTGAATTAAACCACCAGCTATCAGGAAACAACAACTCTTGGAATACATTTTACACGTTGAACCATTAATTCAACATTGCACTTACTCTGATTTTAGAGTTCTAAAACTTTGAACAGTTTCTTTGTTTTTGTTTTACATAAGCAGTTTAATTTAAACCATTACGTAGGCCTAGAACTAATTTGCTGCCATCTTTAAACATAAATTGTATGAAATTATTTTATAATTTACTTGAGCTTATGCAATAAAACGTAATTAGAAGTAGTGTCAAACAATGTAACCTGCTGTCGTTCATACCTTCAGCTTCTAAAACATTTTGAATCCAAATTGTAAAGTAAAGATGCAAAATAATATACAAGAAAAACAAAACAATGTGTCCCCGTATCAACACCAATATGTTTCTTTAAAATCTGCCTAAATTACATACGAAAATAGGAATCAGATAGGCAGTCATATTTTTTGCGACACATTCAATTTATAAGTAATCCAAGGATGTATGGATCATATCTTTCTAAGTTGTATTTACTGATGAGATCTAGGGGAGTAACGAAAAAAGGGAGTACAGACCGACAGGATCCGGTTGATTCATAGTGAATGATGAAAATGGATTCACTGTAGACTATCTTCTATCTGCAGTACTTATTGCACTGTACTTTCGTTGTATGGTACTGTGAAAAGGGCAAGATAAACATACAAATTTAGAATCACTGTAACAAAGTCCTTCTCTTACATCTTGAGTCCATTGCACATTTAAAATGAGTCAGGATTTGGCCACTTTATGCGTTCTTTCTCACTTCCAACTACTATTTAACCACGTTTTGTACGTTTTCCTCATCAATATACAAATTTGGTAGTCTAAGAAGAAAGAAAATAAGTTGAGAATTTACGAGGGCGAACTGTGAAATTGATCAAAGAAACAGTGATGTAGTGTATGGCCATAAACTAACAATGGATCAAAGAGAGCATTGACAGTTGCGCAACGTGTTTCAATGGATGCTTTACTCCTGATTGAGGAAGCTATCATTTCTCAAAAGATATCAGCAATGATCATAACGGTTCAACGCACACGAAAGCTCGGTGTACTCTACAAGAAGCTGGGCTCCCCCATACTCTCAAGTGTGAGGATAAATTTTGTTTTAGCAACCTAAAGGACTAGCAGAGCAGATTATCACTTCACAGCGCCAGCATATTCTCGCTCAAAGTAAGTAAACTTGAAAAAGATATAATGTAAGAACACAAGACTCAACGAAAAAGTGGACTACAAAAACGGGTTCAGAAACATTAAACACACACATAAACTTCGCTGTACATCCTCTAAGAAGTCCTAGGCTTAGTGAACAAGCGAAAAGAAGGTCGGCACAGGCTGGAAACTACGTATCAGATCATCTAAATATTAGTATCATTGTACAGAATTCTCCACCATTGACACACCAAGTTTAACTTTACACTCACCATACTCAGACACTAGTTGGAAATCAAAAGCATGGGTACATCAACTCAAGAAAACCAAATTTTATAAAAATTAACTACAAGTTATTAGCTTCATAACTGTTTATATTCATAACAGCAGAAAAATATTTTTTTGATTCATGTTCACTAAATACATTAATCGGGCGTAAGCCATAGTGCTGTTACCGCCATTAAAATTAATTTTATCTTACTAAAGATAACACTCAAAACAGTTCAGAAACGACGAAAATAAAATCTACAGACACTCACTTTCTTTCACCCCAGCTCATCGAAGAGATGTTAATAATAATAATAAATATTTCTCCTGATATATCTACATTAACCGGTATGCGAACTCAACACAATGCGAGAATAACTGAACTTCGAAGCTCAGTTAGGTCGGGAGCCTCCGAAAATCAAGAAAATTGGCAACACTGAAATGGCAAAACGCCAGCTAGGCAAAACTACGTGCTAAACATCAGTACTAAGGCATACAGCCCAAAAGCGATCCGCACTGCATCAACTCGGGCGCAAAACACAAAACGCTCCAAAACTCAAAAGTTAACCCAAATTCAAGTGCAAGGGTAATTTCCAGAGTTGGCAATCATCATAACTTACACGTAATTGGTCAGAATTGTTAATATATTTTATTTAGAACTAAGGCAAACAATTTTTAATATATGCCGTAGTTTTCAAAGCGGAACAAAAGATCAAATGACTTAATTTGAAAATATAACCACTTGTAGAATATGGTCTATTTTTAACCAGGGATGTTCTATATATACTCTTTTTTAGATAGGTAATAATATCAAATGAAAATAACAGAACACAACATATCTCAGTTACTAAATAGTATAAACATTGAAATGTAGTTTTCTTTGTATTATCAATTTCGGTGCAAGGACAATACCTAGATAACATTTCATGTCAAACCACATGGCTCCAAATAAGGAAACTTTGCATTTAAGTTTTAGAATTACTAGGTAAAGGACTGACCAAATATACACTCAATGTAAGTTTTAGTTAGCGTGCTACTCCATTAATCCACACGTTAATAAAGAAAGTCATATAATATATAATTTTTAACAGCAAATATGTACTTAATATTTATCTATCCTTAATGCAAATGACATTTGCTGCGTTAAAGGAAAATTTAAGTAAAACTTTTTATTTCCAATCAGTAACCGTACCGTGGAGTCTACACGTCCATGAATGCAAGTATGTGCAATGTAAATAAAGTGCCATGGCATAATGATTCCTCTACATACTCGTTATATTAATCACATAACTTTTAGAAAATATAACGAGTGCTAATATATTTCATTAGGCTAGATATTCCAATAAAGACTAAAAAGTGGATTTCAACATTAAAAAGAAGACGTGTCACTCACCTTCTACATTTCCACAAATTCTTACGATGAAAACATCACTAAAAAGTACAATTATTTAAAATTCACTGCCACAGAAATCCCTACGAAAGCGGCCACTGTTCAATTTACAGCAGTAAAACAAGTATGGCTTCGGCCTACAAAATGAGTCGAGTACTTCGGAAAGCAGTAAAACAAGTATGGCGTCGGCCTACAAAATGAGTCGAGTACTTCGGAAAAGTTATTTCAAAAAGCATTTGGATAACCTTCATTGAATCGTTCTCAATAAGTTTAGTAAAGCATTGGTTATCTGTCACAGTATCTGACAGCATACAAAATTCGGTCGATTAACTGAAAATTCATTTGTGCTATGTACATTTGCGTTCCACATTAATTTTTGTATTACACCTTCGGCGAAGCCACTCTGGGCTACGAAGAAACACCGGTGAACCCTAAAAAACACCGAAAAACAAAAGAAACACGAAACATGAACTGGTCCTAGGAGTATAAAATATCGGACCAATAACGGCCCAGTTGGCCCAAGGTTGTTCAGTATTGGTCTGATATCCTTCGCTGCAAGCAAAGTACAGATGTACTAAAGATCAGAGTTTCTCAAACACAGATAGTGTATTAACATACAAAATACCATCGTGCCATCAAATCTAATTAAACATACTCATAACTCGCAAAGTTAGCATAACAAAAAGAATAACCAACTTAACTCACATAGAAAAGACGTTGACGCATACTACCATAAAGTAAATGTCAAGGGTCCATAGGGTCGCATGACTGGACTTCTGGCTCATAATAGCTACTTTCGTCCTTTGTATTAAATATTATATTTATTTGTATATAATTATTTGGTATGAATCGGATTGAGCACCAGAACGCAGACCACGCACCTAACAAAGGTCCACAGAAACCCACCGAGACAAAACAAAGTATAAATTTTGATGTTAAATGACCAAAATGGTCTAGACTGGAAGTATGCAACTATTTCAGAGTATAGGTCTTTCATTAGAATCTGCCCAGAATTTCAAGACCACAGTAAGACCAGCTTTTATTCAGGCTTGCAGCGTGCTTTCCTTTGCGATTTGGCTGAATAGTCAATTGAAACACTTGTTTATGTGTAACACGAGTTTCTACTGGTTACTTATAAAAATCGCACCGAAGCACGCGGCAAAAGCCGGCGTAACAAATTGAACACACAGTAAATTCAATTATTTTTCAGCAAAGAGAAAAGCTCAATATACACTTCTCACACTAGAGGTCACTATTCGGCCAATCCAGGAGTTCCGGGTGTAATAGTCTGACACTGGAAAGCTAAGTATTAGAAATATCAAGGACCGTTAACTAGTTCATGTTGTTGTTTCAGTGTCAGAATATTTGTATTTAACTATCTTCAAAAGCTCGCCTTTCAGCTCAGATTTAATTTCGTACAAATCAAGAAAAATCTGCGTTCCGAGTGTGGCGCTGAAACCACAGATACTGTTCTCCAACCACAAACCTCTGTGAATATTTAAACTTTTGTAATCAATCAAACGTTTTAGAGTAAAGAGAAGATTGCAAGCTTTTGCGTCATGTACATATTTTCGAAAAAGTATGTTTATATTTTACTCTACGAAATGTAAGATGTTTCCGGGTGAATTCATCAGATGTTATTTTTTTAGTACAACCATCCGTACCTGAGAGTTTGAGGAAACAATTGCAAAGCAGGAACTGAACTCCATTCCTTTAACATCGTAATCAGAATTATATACAACGTTGTATATAGAAATTTTACTTGGTAAAGTTAAATGAAATACCTCTCTTCAAAGAAAAAATAAACAATCTATTTCTCGGTGAATTTGGTCTTCAGTAAGAAAGCAATTATAAAATAATGTAAAGAAAGTCTTACATGTATTATTTAAACAAAACAAAAACTTAATTTTGAAAGTTCACTAAGTTATCACCTTAAATTTAACTCTGAGTTTGTCAATTTATTTGTAGAAAAAAATACTAAATATTAAACTGGTCTTGAAATGTGATGTTCAATTGTTAATTGGTCACACAGGTAAACTATGACAGTAGGTTCAAACAAATGACAGTTTTTAACGCGATATTATACACAAGAACTTCCTTAAAAGTATTAACCACTTTGTCGGAGCCTTGCATTTCAACTTGCGGAGCAGAAATTATTCTTCTAATTTCATTCAAGGAGACCTCCCACTCTGTATTAACAGCTGTGTACTTCGAAGTGGATCATCCAACAGGCTCAAAAATATCATTTTACCATCTTAGTTTTGGAGACTCCGGACTGGCAAACGCAAACATAATTTGTCTTCGTGTTAGTTTTGTCAGTAAGTAATTCCACCAACACGGATATAACTGTCTGCAAATCATCTTCACTTATTCTAGTATCGTAAAGAGTGGAACGACAATCAACTTCATCGTCTGATTTTTTAGAATCTGAGTAGACATCTGCGAGATCCAAGATCAACACATTTGTGATAGCGGAAGTAGAGAAAACAACAAAGGTTTTGGTTGGTGAACTAATCAAAGGAAGATTGAGTCATTGGTGAAGAACAAGTATAGCGATTTCAAAAATTATTCCAACGTTCGTCAAGTTTCAGCTTGCAGGCTTGCATTTCTTCCTTCATAACCAGAAGGCAGCAAACAACTTTCATTGCTGGATTAGTACATAAAGTAAATGAATTAGAATCATCACCTTTATATGTGTTTGAACGAACATTTTAAACTGATCTTTTAACAGCTTCACCAACTCCGTCAACTGATACCTTCCTGCAGGATGCTGCGGTGAAATACCAAGTTGTTGTTATGCATAGATCTTATTTCGAGACACATTGTTTTGACAACAAATATCGATTTTTGAATTGAGCCGCACAGTTATCGTAGGAAAAACCAACATATTTTAACACCCCATTTTGTTGAGATAAAAAGAGCAATTGAGTTAGCCTAATTCCATAGTAAAAATATGACCTCCTTGGTCTTGAAGAGAAATGTAAGCAGAACTAAATACTGAGACTGCATAGACATGCCTAATAAGAAGAAATGAAGATTTCACATTTTCTCTTTTTGCATATCCTCGAAAACAATTAAAATGTGCATTTTGTAAGGAGAGTTCTTCTTTGTAAGTCTGGCGTAAAGAAATGAACCTGGCGTCTAACATATTGCGTGTTAATATTGGTCTGAAACCTATAAATAATATAATTCCGAAGGAGAACTGAAATCTTCACTCGTCGCTGGCTAATTCCTGTGAAAATCTTATAATGAGTAACCCAAAATTTTGCTGTTCAGTTTACTTCAAACATTTATGTCACTCAGGCTTTAAATTATTTTCATTATTTGTAAATTAACAGGAAGAAAGCGCGTTGAAGAAAGAGGTCATACCCGGAACTTACTATTTTGGTCACTCCCTGAACCCTATTTATAGAATTAACAGCATCGGCAGAGAAAATTAGACATGCATGTAGGTTTGAAAAATCATCTCACGTATTTTGCTGCTAATGTAATTTCTTGTTTTCGTGTAAACTAAACTTTACAACTACTCTTAAGTTTCCTAAAGTTTACACCTTAAATTTCACAGCTACTCACTTCAATTTTCTACAGCTTCAGGATAACTGCTTCTCATCCTGCTATTGTGAAGATAAATAAATTATCTTCTTTTCAACCCAGCGTTGATAAATAAACCATATTTTTCTTTGATCGCACTCACTTCGAACTACTTTCGTACAAACTTGATTAAAGATGTACAAAAACAATTAAAAGTTCGGAATTTTTAGAGTGGCTCATAAAATTAGAGACATAGGCCTCTAGTATCTTGCTGTTTAAATATTATTTGCACTAATTTGAATTTTCAATTTGACAAGACCACTTTATCCTGGATTGGCTGTATTGGAAAGAAAGCTAAATAGCAGTACGAGGGGCTATAATCATTCATATCTATCTGTCACTAGTTACCCAGGAACTAATTTTGGTGGGTTTTTGTACAGATTTTTTTCTATTATTTCAAATTGTAGATCGAGTGAAATCGTTTTAAGTATCTGGGAAATTTGAAGGCTTAGAATGAAATGTGGAAATAAAAAATGTCTATGAGCTAAAAAACTTATCAAAAAGTGAAAGAATTCCTAACAACAAAAATAACACGAATTGAGCTGAGAGAGAGATTTGCCAAATATTGTGTATGGAGTGTGGTGTTATACTACAGCTATACATGGGACAACCAAAAGATAAGACGATATGTTTTTGGAAACTTCTGAGATTGGGTCGAGGACAAAATTAATGAAGGTAAAATGGACTGCCTCATTGACTGATAGAGTGAAAAATGAGGAAATGTAAACGGGAAAAGTTGAAGACGAAATCGTGTATAAATATTAAGACAAAGGAAAATATCTAAAATTGGGTTGAATTAGTCAACAGCGAAGAATAGTAGAGGGAATATTGGACGAAAGAAAGGAAATGTTGGAATACTTCAAGCCATTAACAATGGAAGAAACTACAGACAAATGGAGGAGATGATAGGATACAAAGTTAGTTAATTGATATATACATCATTTTTTGAGGAATATGTATTAATGAAAATGTGATTAATTATTTATTAAACAAATGAAATTCGGATTAAAATTGTACAAATGTTCAATGGCAGGTAGAAGTCTTTAGCGATGCCATTAAAAATTTGGATGAAGTATAGTCAGAATTACAAAAACTGACTTTTAAGTTTAAAGTAGTATATTAGAGCGAGTAAAAATTAGTGAAAATAAGTTTTGTGGTACTAAACTATACATGCAGACAAGTGAAAGCTGGAACAGTTGTGCGAAAATAACTTTACAATTGGAAAATTGAGAGATAGAGTTCATAGTTTGATGTGAAATTTATATTGTCCATCCTATAGATAGAATTAAGCTTTAAACTAATTGAAAATTTAATTTTTTTAAAGTTTTTAAAAACAAAAGTTGATTTGATCGTATAATATAGTAATTTAAGTATAGTAAAACATTGTTTCCACAAGGAAGAAATGTTTGGAAAACTAATTCATTTTTAATACGTTGTTTAGATGCCGTTCTGACCCTTCACTGAAATCTCTAAAATTCCAACACGGGAAAAATTCCTAAATCTTAAAAAAACGTCCGCCATTTTTTTTAATTAAAAATCTGTCTCCCACTAGAATGGCGTGTCACAGTGACATGAAGTTTTACGCTTATAAATACTTTTGATAGATGCTCGTCTGACCACTCACAAGAATCCCCCAAAATCCAGCACGCAACATCGTTAAATATTTTTTAAAATCCGCCATCTTGAATTTTCAAAAAAGTTACTCCTCAAACAGCAGTATCATATCAACTTATGTACTACAAACGACATTTGTTCATTAAATATATTAAGCCATTAAATATAACATTCATAGGAACCTTTTAAGAATAGTTGAAAAATATTAATTATAGGTTGTGACTACGCGCGCGTCCGCTATTCGCCGCCACTAATGTACCGTTCAATATTAGATTATAGATACAAGAAGTGACGTCATAAATGGATTTAAATTATGAATCAGGCCTCCCCCAGTAGGTGACACCCTGATAAGAATTTTGCGCCGTGACACTAACTATGCCACGGTTTATTTAAACAATAACTTCAATTTTGGGTGTAATGTACGATTTATGGCTCTCTTCTCTGCGACACTTTTGTACAAGACATACTTGGGCTTCACAGCATTTAATAATTTTGCTCGGTATCAAATATGATTGTCTGTCAGAAATAAATTTAAGTAAACAAAAATATTTTTGCTCGGACTTTCTGTTCTTTCGTCACTTTCAAGTACGTTATCCATAATTATAAACGATTGTGATAAACAAGTTAGGTTAAATTTGTGAACGTTAGCTAACGATAGGAGAGGTTATGTGATTCTGGTAGGATATGTGAATTACGTTTGTACAGTGAGGTTTATTTACACTTGTGTGACCTCTGTCAATAATGCACGGTTAAGATGGGTCAGTGGTATAACGTTTGCTACCGTGTAAACAAAGAATCTTGATTCCGATAAGCAGTGGGGATACAAGCCCACCTCAAACTGGAGATTCCCTTACAACCGTCATCATTGGATGGATATATGACCACATTGCCCAGAGACCTTCAACTCACAAATCTGACTCCAGGCAGAAAGGTATCGTCATAAAATGTTTATTTAGGCTCTTATGAACAAATACCTGATTTACGTTTAAAAAGGCAAAACATTTTCTTCAATATCAAAATGGAGTGATAAAGTAATCCCTCCGTTTGTATAAGTATTTAAATGATTTTTACTAACTTTTAGATTATTTCTAAGCTTCTCTCTGTGGTAATATTCAATACCATTTGAATATAATTTCTGACCTTTATGTGGCTATTACTTAGGTCGAAATAGTTATGGGGTAACGATGTCAGCACGAAGTAGGTAAGAACGTAGTTTTGAAGACGCGATCCCAAAGTTAACCTTGTGTGACTAAGGATAACCCTGGATAGGCAGGATGGCTATTGCGCGCACCTAACCCAGGACCTACCGAATTCTAAGCCAAAGCTCTACTAACTGAGCTACGTCTATTCGGCACATGTTCAATA
Source organism: Lepisma saccharinum (assembly GCA_022664845.1). Lineage (NCBI taxonomy): Eukaryota > Metazoa > Arthropoda > Insecta > Zygentoma > Lepismatidae > Lepisma > Lepisma saccharinum. The sequence continues at coordinate 33,239 of JAGDQP010008131.1, forward strand.
GAATGTATGTTAAACATTAAAATACCAATTTCTTATTTCGCACAAAACCTAAAATCAGTTATGCGTTAAATTAATGTATGTTTCATTATTTCATGCAGGAGAGAATCTGAGTTTTCAAGCAGATGTCGTCAAGGTGGACATTGTAACTAATATTTTCTGAGGTGGTGAAAACATATCCATACTTGTTCATGTATTTTAGTCGTATTATAGATAATGCAAGCACGAAGTTAGAATTTTAATTTCACTATTATTGTCTTATATCTTAATTATAAAGTATCTTCTCATAAATGAGTGGTCATTTTACACTGTCAGCGTAAGATGAATTTTTTAAGTATCAATTTAAAGTCTCATATATCCATTGTGTATGCATTTGTCTTCATGCACTTCTGCCAGTAAAAGCATGAATATTCACTATAGTGTCACTTGGGGTATTGCCGACAATTAGGGAAATTCGACACTTCCATGCTTGCAACACTCTATATTGAACAAATGTACAATAATCAGCTCGTGATGTAAAAAATAATCTCGGAAGATACTTCGTAGTGTATTTTATTTCTGTGTTTATCAGTTTGTGGGTTGTATTTGTGAAGGACCAGAATCATATTTGTAAGATAGGTTGTCCAGAAAAGGTGACAAAACTGACCCTGTTCTAAAATGAAAGATTCGGTTCTTACGTTTTATGAACAAGTGTTGATCATGGTGTTCAAAGTTATTGAACAATATCAAAGTCTTGTGTGTCCAGAAGTAGTTTCATTTCCTTTAATCAATGGTGCAAACTCCAAGAAATAATATATTTCTAATGTTAGGTGTTTCAGGGCAACCTCGACATTACGCTGTGGGGTACTTCAGACACCTTCACCAATAGTATATTTCCATATTTTCTTCACAAAAACCTATGTGAGACTATCCGTGTAAATTGCAAATATGTATATCTTTATTTTTCATAGCAAACATGTTCGTCTGAAAGATTTGGATAAAGCCTAGGAACAAAGAAACTATGGCTTCAGGTTTTGATGTTATAAGGAATTGAACAAGTCTTCCACAGCAACAAAAGCGTCCTATGTTCCCCAATACACGTTGCGGAACAAACGAAAAAATGTCGGGAAGTCAAACATGCGCTCCCTTCAAAGAATAACTGAGGACTTATAAATAGCTTTGAATCTTCTGGAATTAACTCAGTAATAAAATATGTAAGAGTGTATGTTTCTTTAGGTGTTTATTATGAAACTACAGAAACCATTTATTATCACAGAGTAACTTGAATTGATACCAATCGGGTTCCTCCACCCTTTGTTTGGCTTTCGGTTTTAGAGGTAATGCAGAGTGTCTGCTTACCTGGAAAATTTCGAAAACCTGGAATTGGCCTGGAATTTTCTTTTGGATCCAGAAAATCTGGAAAAAGCCTGTAAATCAAGCAAAATCTGGATTTTTCGAAGTTATTATTTTTACTTTAACTTTTTTAATTTAACGATATTAAATTAATTAAATAAATAAATATAAATAACTTTATTAATTTCACTCTGTAAACAATTAGAAGAAACAGTCTTAAATTTGTAAATTTAAGGTCACAAAATGAGGCATAAAGTAATTAATTTTTGCAGAAGCTCCACGACTCATTCATAACAACTCATTGATAGAAATAAATACATTTCTAAATAAGAGACATTCTGCTTTCATGATATGACGATTGCAACTTTTCAGGTTAAAAAAAAAACATTTTCTGAAATGTTACTACAAGACGCATTACATTCAAATATGAAATAGTGAATTTATGGTACAAACACTTTCTTTAAATGTGTTGGGTGTTTTGTTACGCAATGTAGTAGAAAGAAATTAAATAAGAACATATTAAAATATTAACTTGTTGATCCAAAATTTTTAGTCCCTTAAGTAAAAGCTTTAGGGACCATCTATAGTTCACACTGAAATTAACGCTTTTAAACACTTTTTTAAAGATAATCTCAATATATGGAAACCTGCAAACGCATTCAGACTGAATTTCAGATTAAACAGTAATTAATTTACCTATAAGACATATCTGAAAATACGATTGATATTAGAAACTTAAGGATCCCTCACAACATTATAAGGAATATTGTCAGTGAAAGAGCCACAATGGGGCACCCGAGCACGTGCCCCCCTCAAGACTCGGGCTACTTTTTATTTGCTGGGCACATAGCATCTTTTCGAGCGATTCGTTAGTTTTTCGAAACAATCATACATTAACATATACAGAATTTTTACACTTTCTGTTGATTATTAACAAAGTATACCTAACTTTCACTCTCTACCCTCTGTATTTATTAATTTTAAAACAATTAAATCTTTTCTTTGCAGTGAGCTGTAGGCAGTGCGAATTTGTCCTATTTACTTGTCTTTTGTCGCGAAATGAAGGTTGAAGGTCATAGTAATAACTGGTATTTAATTTTAGTATTAGGCTTTTTCACAGCTATGTTGGGTGTCGGAACAAGGGGCCTTTGCCCACTAATCATTTGTGAGCAAGGCAGTCTTATATATTAAATATGTAAATAAGAAGCTATTTTGACTTTGCTCCCCCAATCGAAAATCTACTCCTTATGTTGCTGGCTGTAAGTGAAATATTACAATTTTCTATGACAAGTAGCAGACATTGAAATATATACTTGTATGGTATATTTCCCGGTTTCTCTGGAACGTGATATTATATAAGTATTGTTTACTCATATTGTACTACATATTCCCACTGACCTCAGTACTTCATCCAGTTGTGGTCGTACTCTGCTTTCGTAGGTTTTGACTGAGGTTCATCAATTCTAGTAAAACTAGGGGCTGACTATCCCGACTGAGATTCTTCCTGGTTTTCTTTGCTGATACCAGATAAATACCGGGAGAATACCTTTAATATGGCTGGGCCCACTAGGCCAACCAAAACGTAAGATTAAAAAGGCTAAAATCGGAAAGCGTGCTGTAGTTATGCAGCTTCGGAAAACCTGTGGTCACTGCGAAATACGTGAAAGACTGCAAAGTTTTAGCACTTTTTTCAGTTGTAGCCTTATAACTCATAAACTATGCGTTTCTATATTAGTCATTATTACCATTTGTAAGCACATTAAATTTCCAACATTTTAAGCCTAATTGGAGCTATATACGTCCAATAGTTTCTGAAATATTGCATTTCAAAGATTGGGCATTTAAAAAAAAAAAATAGAGTTTTAAGTTTTGCCCTTGTTTCGGGACGAATATCGGCATAATCGATCATCCTACGTGAAAAGTCATAGGGAATGAAATTGTAGTAAATTTAATTGGCTTTCATTTAAGCACAACACGAAGTCTTTAGATCAAATTCTTCTGTCGCAATTTCTCCAAAAATTGTGCATCACTAAGCAGTCGGACAAGGAATTGAAAGAGCATTTCAAATTCGAATAGGTCCCTTATCCAATGGTATTGTTGAATAAAGAGGGGACAAAATCGGGTCCTTTGGGGATAAATGGGCAAAAACTACTTTCTACTCTACTTTCACTCCAATATTCCAAAACATATCTCTTGGATCCAGTACGTTTGTAGTAGTGGATGGAAAATACCTTCTCCACAAGGTTATCTGGCACCGAAACGATTCGATAAGAGTAATCGTTTCTAGCTACATAACCTACACATTAATCAACTTTGGCAGGAAGGTTTCAATAATGTTTGATGGATACCTTGAGGATGGAGCCTTCATGAGTATGTACTAAGACCATAGAACGATTGCGTTTCTACGCTGCTCTTTCTTTCAACAAGATCGTGTTTGACTCCTCATCTGTAATCAAAGTGCCCCAGGAGAAACTGTTAGTCAACATCTGCCATAAACGACGCCTCATTGACCAGTTGTTTTCTGTGTTTGGGCTCGATGACATTGAAACAAGAAAACGACAGAAGAGCAGACAGCGACATTATCCGAACCGTCCTCGACAAAAGCCCATCCTACGAGAACGTGATCGTGGTTGGAGAGGATGTGGATCTAATCGTTCTCCTCTGCGGCTTGGGGTCGACCACCAGAAATATTTACTTCCAGAAACGTGGTAGCAGCACAGATAGTTTATCTGTGGTAGCAGTGAGTCAAGTTGCACTCAGTTTTCCACCACCTCTTTCAGTCGAGGAGAAATGGAATTGCCTCCCGGGTTCGAACTCTTTCTCCACGCATTTAGAGTTTGCAACACCACTTCTGACCTTTCAGGGCAAGGAAAAACAATGGAATGTGAAGTGTTATTCAAAAGAACAGGAACCTGATGGACCTGGCCAATGTGTGTCTCCTCCCAAATGTCAGTAACGACTGACTAGGCTATAGCCGAAGCTGGAGAGAAGTGCCTGGTCACTCTGTATGGAAGGGACGCATCCATCGATGTCCTACACGGCCTTCGGTTCCACCTGTTCGTAAAAACAACAGCCAACGCGAAGGTGAACATAGCACTTTTGCCCCCAACCAAATGGCTGCTTCCTTCCATTAGTATAGCACATACCACGAAGCGCAAAAGTGGTTGGAGGTGGAGTAGGATAACACAGAGTGGGGCTGGTCGAACAGCTCCCTTGGTTTAATACGAATAAGATCATTATGCGGCCCAGCCCTACCAATCCTTCTCACATTGCTCTCATGTAAGTGCAAGAAGGGATGCACGGGAGCTGGGATACGTGCACTCCGTGCTATGGCAAGATTTGTTAAAACGTCTATATAGTTCTAGTCGACGAGGATAGACGACCACGACGATCCTCCGCTTCAGACGAGCATGCCGAAGACGGACAAAATACTCCAGCAACTTCCTTAAGTCTCGTAATACGACCGTGATCAACCAGGACCATCGAAAAAAACAAAACATTGAGCATTTTTAATTACTGGTTTGTAAGATATTTCAAATAAGAGATGTACATGTAAACATACATTCCAACTTTTGTATATGGTTTTATGTTGTTTTTTTTCATCTAGTATCCACAAATTGTCATCAGAAGTGTTTAGGCTAATTTCTTCAAATATCTAATTTTAATTTATTTAAGGATTGGAACAGAACTATTTAGTATACAGACTTCGTTTTGTGCTTAAATGAAAGCCAATTAAATTTACTACAGTTTCATTCCCCATGACTTTTCTCGCAGGATAAGAGAAAGACAGAGAAAGAGTTTATTTGTGTTCCCTTAACAAAATCCTGGCTACGGGTCTAAATATTGTTTTTATCTTTTACTTCAAGAGGCAAAGAAAATGTATCATGCATTGACAACACGAAGAACAAGATACCATTCAAGTAACTCAATTTCAGCTTAGATCGTTATTTGTCAGTCAAAAATTACCTCAAATACTCAATGAACTTTCACGGACCAGCGAAGGTCTCAGGATCATATTGTGTTTAGAAACACTGTCTAGATTGCATGAACTATTTCATTAAGTCTGTGAACCAATATTTCCATTAGTTATACTTTTCAAGTCTACAAATCTTAATCACTGACTCAAAGCTAAAATAAATTGTTCTGACAAAAGACACTAGTTGTTCAGAAGCCTGAAGAAGCTACTGATATAGTGCCGTAACGTTGCGAATGCTTTGTGAGAACATTTTTTTACCCTTGAATCAGTGATTAAAAAGAATAGACTATGAAACCAAGGCAACAATACAGGAACCAGTGAGGACAAGGAACTAAAACAAGGTTACGTACCAGAAAATCTACGCATTTATAACTCGACTAGTAATGTAGAGATACTACAAACAAAATCATGTTAAATAATTAAAATGAAGAACCTCAGTCAAATCACATTTGCCAGTCCAGGCAATTTTATGTAGAAATTATGTTAAGTTCTCCCTCACCTTCTTTTTTATCTCCCTTTTTTGGTTAAAGCAGCAAGCAGGCACTAGCATCCTCAAAAGGGTTATGCGAAAGCGAATCTTGCTATACTATGCGTAGTATACAAACATTCCCGTCCTTCGGACTAATCGTCGGATGGCAGCACAAGTCTAAGATCACGTGATACCGCCGAGAAATGCCACTGGCGGGAAATTATTACTTATTATTGGCTATGATGTCAATGAAGTTTTCCACCATAATAGTCATTATGTCAATGAAAATAATAGAATCTTGCTATGCGGTTCATAGCGTCAGTGTTTAAAAAGTTCTCTAAAATTTGGTGGCCAATGAGACCACCTATATAATTGAGTTTTGGCACATCATAATCGTAGTGGACTCATATAATGGGTTTTATTGATATAGTGCCCTTAACTAGAAGTATGCGTCTGACAGAAACGCATGATTTCTTGTTTCGCTGTGCTGGCAACCCTGTATGTTTCAGTGAAGCGAGCTCTTCAATACCTTCATAAAATTTTCTTAGTTTGCTGGTGATATTCATTGTTGTCGGTCGCGCTTGTGTATTAGCTGATAAGAGCTTTTTTGTAACCTACCGTGTCTGAGAGGCATTCTTCCAATAACATCACTTTTTTGCGTGTCCCGTGGACACATACTTCCAACAGTGTAGTTTTCTTGCACACAAGTATTATTGATGTTGATGATTAGAACTTACAAGTAAAGTACTCGAAGTGAGGACTCGAGTTGCTCATCAAGTGATACCTTAAATTGAAGCTACTGACGAGTATAGTACACCTGTAAACTCCTAGTTACAGAGCTCCAGAAATAAAAAGGTTATGGCTGGTCAAAGTTCAAAGAGAAAGCGAATTGTATTGAAACAAGTCACAATGAAAGGCAGAACAAAAGTCAGAAGGACATGGTTTTGAATTGAAATGCGATTCATGTGAAGGAAAGAGGCACGTACAAAGTACTATACATTGATACAATCAATATGTAAGTCGTCAATGAAGGCGTGTGATAAGCAGATACTTTGCTCACAATGAGCACACTTGACAAAAGAGATGTTCTCACATGAGGTCTTGTAACACTCGTCACGTATATTAGAATAAAAACAATAATCCAATGGAGAAATCCAGGGCTCGGGTTCCTCATCCAAATAGCCGCTTTTGTAAAACGCAAACCTGATCATGTTGCGAAATCGTGAGGCGCTGAATTGGAAGAGAGTGGAGGACTGCATTCGTAAAATGTTATCCCGATGTCAGAAATTAATTTCCGAGGAAGCGATAACTGTGTCAGTAATGAACCTGATAAATGATTTATATGGACGGAAGAAGTAAACATCAAGTGGTTGGATGAAACCAGTGCAACCACCAGGAATTAACCGTTTGAACAGTGTTGTATGATTAGGGCATAATTCATTTGATACGTTATCATCCTTATCTGCACTCCATGAATCCAGCAAAAGCAAGACTGTATCACGATCGGCAGGCAGGCTATTAAAGAATAAAACTCTTTTAAATCACTTTTGTTCATTTTGCAGTCTTTCCTGGATGTGACACTATGTTTTCGGGATATTCTTGCTTATTTTCTGGAAATGGACCACTGGATTCGGATACAAGAACGTACATCGGACGTAATATTTCACCATCCATTGAAATAACCGGCATGATCATATATGAATGAGTAGTAGCACTGACTGATCCAAATGCACCTCTTACAACCACCGTACCTTTAGTCCTATGAGTCCTGTATGCATGGAGTTCCTTGTCAAATAGACTTTGATCAGCATTGAATACTTGACGAGGATTCAGGTCTTCTAGTAACATAAGTTCTTTCATGGACGTAATAAATGTCGTAGATAAGTGATGTAATTCAGCCTCTTTTGATTTCCACGTTTTGCTAACCCTATGCGTGATAGAACGACTGACGATATTGTTTCTCTTTTTAAAATTAGACAGCCAGTGACGAGATGCCTTGAATTGTAGAGTATTATCCGGATCTAGCTCTTTACTTATCTGAAGAGCCCAAAAGCGAAGAGTCATGTCGTGTATAATTGCACATCTCTCGACCATTTTTTTGAATTTATCGTGAACTGCTGCATTAAGTTTCTTATAATTTGTTTATTGCCTTTTTCACTCATATTCAAAGAGGATGTTTTTCGATTGAAATAATCTATACTGTGACTTGACAGATGAAAATTTCCTTCGTTTCTTTTCATGGTTCTTATTGTGTGTCCAAAACATGTAAGCCGCTTCTTTATAATCATCGTTTAAGATGTGTTTTTTTTTTGTTGTTTTTTTTGGCGAAGGCTGATATTCTTCACCTGAAGAAGTTACAGGTGTCGGAGACTCGTGAAGTGTTTGAGAACCTTGCGATGTACTTGGCATTTTCTCATCAAAGACGTCATCACCGTAGTCTCCATCATCGCTTTCATCACTGTCACCAGCAAATCCAAGAGTTCTAACGTCTTCTATGATTTCCATCTTGTCCTCGAGTATCTCTACAATTTGTTTCTACAATGAATCTTCATACCTATTCATTCTCCTATTAACAAATCCATATTTCTCATACAGAGCATGAACGATATCACCTGCTTCCATTTTGTGGAACGAAAAGAAAAAAAAGATCTTTTATTGACATCAATAACAGGAGCAAACATGCCTAAGCACATTCATACACGAATAAAAGAAAGCGGGATATCAGGCAGAGAGAGGGATATCATTCTACACATTACATTAATTGGGAGCAACGTACGAGGTATTACCATCGGGATAATCAGCAAAACATGGACATCACAAGCAGCTAATTTCGCTTTCTATTTGAACTTTTACCCGCCACAAACTTTTTATTACTGGAGCTCTGCAGCTAGGATTTCACAGGTGTACTATACTCGTCACTAGCTTCAATTTAAGGTATCACTTGATGAGGAACTCGAGTCCTCACTTCGGGTATTTTACTTGTTAGTAACAATGGAGGAAGGACCTTCTACATCTAGGAAATGGAAACCAAGCCATGTAACAAAAGTTGGTGAACCCAGTTTTGCCAGCAAGGTTTTAAAAATGTGGTAAGAAGAGGAAGAAAAAGATGGGCTAGAAGAGGAGATGGAAGATCTTTCTTCTGATGATGATTCAGATGTGGACCCCTCGTTCATTCCTGAGACATTTGGTTCTTCCACTGATGATGAAGATTGTCTTAATTTCGATGTTGGTTTTTCGTCTGTAAATTGCAGGACAAATAATGAGAAAAGACGTTTCGCCTTTCTTTCAAGGTAAGGAAGGATATTCTCTGAATCTAAAAACCAACAAAGACTAGACGTGTTAATAGTCAAAATATAATACGAGGAATTCCAGGCTTGACAAAGATTGTTAGAAATTTAGGTGAAAATCCTAAAATGGAAGATATTTGGTCTCTAACTTTTGATGACGACATTAGTGATCATATTGTGTTGTGGACAAATGTAAAGTTAGAGAAAAAAGAATTAAAGTCCAAGAGCATCAAAAAAGCAATTACATACCTACTAATTAGCGTGAAATAAAGGCACTTTTAGCTCTTTTTAAACTAACATCAATTTGTAAGTCTGGACATGAGGATATGCTTTCCCTCTTTTCTACTGATTCTATGGGTAGACCCATATTTAAAGCTGCAATGTCAGTGAAGCGTTTCCAAATTGTGTTACTGTGAATACGATTTGATGACCCTGAAACGAGAGAAAAACCGAAGGAGACCAACAAAGCTGCAGCTATTACAGACGTCTCCAAATTCACGCATAATTGCCAAAATTTATTTTCTTTAGGAGAATATGTTTACGTCGATGAAATGTTTGTACCATTTCGTGGAAAATGCAGCTTCAAGGTTTACATACCCAAGAAACCAGCTAAATATGATATTAAAACTGTTTGTCTAGCAGATGCTCGCACATCATACCTCTACAATGCCTAAGTTTATTGTGGTAAAGGATCTGATGGAGCAGGACTAAGCGATGAGGAGGAGAAGCTTAGTATTCCAACACAATCAGTTCTTCGATTAGTGCAACCGATAGTGAACAGTAACAGAAACGTAACTGCTGATAAGTGGTTCTCCTCTTTAGAACTAGTTAAAGAACTTGAAAACCGTGAACTAACATATGTGGGAACTCTTAGGGAAAATAAACCAGAAATCCCCCAGGAATTCTTTCCTTCTGGTAAAAGAGAAGTTGAATCTTGTCTTTATGGCTTTAAAGAAAACGTCACGCTATTGTCATTTGTCCCCTCCTCCCCATAAAAACAAGCTGTAATTTTACTATCCAGTATGCATCACTCGAAAGAATTGGATGAAAAGACAGGGAAACTAGAAATTATTGCATTCTACAATAGCACTAAAGGGAGTGTGGATAGGCTGGATCAAAAGTGTGTTAATTATTTTTCTAATAGAAGATGTCGGCGGTGGCCTTTAGCAATATTTTTCACGTTAGTAAATATAAGTACAGTAAGTAGCTGTATTCTGTACTTATGTTTTAAAAACAGCCCAAATATTTCCAGATACACATTTGTGAAAAAAACTAACCATGAACCTCATGAGACCTCATCTTCAAAGGAGGTTGAAAATTCATAATTTGAGGAGTGACCTGAAAACAACAATCGAGGATGTTCTGGGGAACAAGGAAGACGAGCAACAGTTAGCAATAAGTGACAAAATGGAATGCAAAATTAAATGTAGCCTTTGTCCTTATCAGAAGAATAGGAACACAGCATATAAGTGAGTCAACTGTGTCAAACCAGTATGTCTCGAATGTTCCAGGAAAGTTCGCGTGATGTGATTGGTTGACAGAAAGAAGCATGTAATCTTATAACTTGCTCTGCACTCCCCCCCCAAAAAAAAAGTGTTCACAGAAAAGAGAGTGTATTACAAAATTTCATTTTCATGAAAAATGAAAAGTTTTTCTCAGTAATAGTTATTTTTTCTTACGTAGCATTTGCATTATGTATATATTTTGAAATAAATTTTATAATATTAGATGATAATAATAAACCTATGTAATACTTTGCCAAGGAAATAAAAGTTTCGGAGTTCCGTGTCTGTCAGACACAAACTTCCAATTATGAAAAAAAATCATCCTTCCAGTTAAGGGTTAAACATAAATTACATGCATGTTACATAATAATACAAAATTATTCTGGCGCTCGCCATCAGTCTGTCAGGAACAGAACTTAAAAGAAGTACATTTTGAAAAGAACAAGGCGATGCGTTGCAGTAAAGAGAGACGAAAATGCCTAGAAAATAATGCACTCGTGGCACAAGATAAAATAGAGATCGGTGGTGAGCTTCAGCAGTCTCGATGCAGCTAAATTTGAGGAATTAGAGCAGAGAACTAACTGGTGGCCAATTTTCTTCAGGGGGCGGGTTGTTGACTTCAATTTGTAGACTTACCTAGCTAATTTATGGAATTTATATTTATTTGCACCTCTCAATCGCTAAACACAGTGAAAATCTAGAATAGATTCATTCTCTGCACTTCTAAACAGTACTAAAGTTAGCGTTTCGGTAGTTAGAATAAGCATGACAGGAAAGTGTAATTTATTCATGACAATGCATTATTGGTAGTGAAGAGCCAGAGTCTTGACTTACAAAGAATAAAACTTCAAAATCTGGCGATACGTAGCTCTCTTACTGAAAATTGGCCTGCATTTCATATTAAGCGTTAACGTGACATATATTGGACCGACTATACTTAAGGCTGTTTATTACTTAAAAAATGTAGACGAATCGCGGAAGAAGCGCAATTTTTAATTTGCATGGGATAGCGTGATGTTGATAATTTGTACGATCATATTTTGGTGCCGAATACAAATTGACTCTTTGATCCCAAATTCCATAATATGACTTCAGTCTGCTAATACTCTTTGGAGACAAAGGTTGAAACCTATCACCCAGGGAGTTAGTGCATGCTATATCATGTCTACGAACTGTGTTCATTTTGAAAGCGGATTCGAAATGTATTACTTGATTGCTATTTCTGGTATGATACATGTTTACTGATATATGTTTCCACAGGTAAAATACTTCAACAATTAACCATTAGGATTTACCCTTAATGTCGAACTTTTTCAGATATAATTATATAAAGAATTACTTATTAAGTTTTAGTTAAATTATAGAATTAAGTTCTTTTATGGTAATGTTTCGGTAAATAATTAGTGATGATCAATTATAACGCTGAATAATCTCCTTCAGCGAGAACCCTTAGAGGTGAAAAATGTGAAAGCTATAGTCTAAAGCATTGGCCTAATTAAAATTCCAACATTCGTCTGAGAAAAGGTAAAGAATACAAAAGAAAACTCAATCAGAATAATAAATGCAACAGAAGGTCGTGAACCTGTTTAGTTCCTATTATCTTTTTTAGTAGAACCAAAGCTTGCTACGTGGCCATGAGGACTGATTTAACTTCCTATGAGTGAATTTATTTAACAATAATGCGTTACTAATTTGCTTCAATATCCAGTTTACTAGTGCAACAATACCATGAAACAATGGCATCAGTTCAACTTATGAGAAATTACTTTGGTGATAATTATTTTTTAAAAAATAATATAGGAAGAAAGAAGACTACTGGGAAAGATAAGTAAGTATACTTTGAAATTAAAACACCAATTTTTTGCTTAGAATTTTAAATATTTTTTTATACAGACAGCATGCTTAAAATTAGTTATACAAATGGTATGAAATTAAATACTTCTTGAAGTAGGTCCATTAACTTAGCATCCCTACAAACGAAAATTCGGTTAAAAACCATCTCCATTTTTGTGCATCCTTTAGGCACCCATTCCCAGCCATTGTGCACAATTAGCTCGGGAGCTACACCACATTAATTACACCTACGCTAAGTAAATGGCAGCATCCCTACAAACGGAATATTTGATTAAAAACCATCTCAAACTTTTGTTCATTATTTGTGCACGATTATGCACGCATTCTCAGCCTTTGTGCACAATTAGCTCGGGAACTACACCACATTAATTACACCTATGCTAAGTAAACGGCAGCATCCCTACAAACGGAAAATTGATTAAGAACCATCATAATCTTTTGTGCATTATTTGTGCAATATTGAACCTGCATTTCCAGCCTTTGTGCACAATTAGCTTGGGAGCTACACCACATTAATTACACCTATGCTAAGTAAACGGCAGTATCCCTAAAAACGCAAATTTGATTAAAAACCATCACAATCTTTTGTGCATTGTTTGTGCACGATTGAGCCCGCATTCTCAGCCGTTGTGCACAATTAGCTCGGGAGCTAAATCACATTAATTTAAAATATGCTAAGTAAATGGCAGCATCCCTACAAACGCAAATTTGATTAAAGACCATCCCCGTCCTTTGTGCATCGTTTGTGCACTATCGTGCACGCATTACAAGCCTTTGTGCACAATTAACTCGGGAGTTATAGTATATTATTTATAAGGATGCTAAGCTAACGACAGCATCCCTACAAAAAGCAATTTGGTTAAAAACCATCTCAATCGTTTGTGCACGATTGTGCACGCATTCCCAGCTATTGTGCACATTTAACTCGGGAGCTACATCGCATTAATTTTACATATGCTAAGTAAATGGCAGCATCCCTACCAACGCAAATTTGATTTAAACCATCTCAATCTTTTGTGCATCGTTTGTGCCCTCATTCCCTGCCTTTGTGCACAATTAGCACAGGAGCTACCCCACATTATTTACACCTATGCTAAGTAAACGGCAGCATCCATACAAACGCAAATTTGATATAAAACAACTCAATCTTTTGTGCATCGTTTGTGCACTATAGTGCACGCATTCCAAGGTTAAGTGCGCAATTAGCTGGGAGCTACACCACTTTAATTACCCCTATGCTAAGTAAATGGCAGCAAACATTCAAACGCAAATAGGATTAAAAACCGTCTCAATCTCTAGTGCATCCTTTGTGCACAGTCGTGCACGCATTCCCAGGCTTTGTGCACAATAACTTGGGAGTTACAACATATTATTTATCGGGATGCTAAGTTAACGACAGCATCCCCAAAAAAACACAATTTGGTAAAACACTAACTCAATCTTTTGTGCATTGTTTGTGCACGATTGTGCACACATTCCGAGCTTTTGTGCACAATTAACTCGGGAGTTACAGCATATTATTTATAGGAATGCTAGGTTAACGACACCATCCCTAAAACGCCAATTTGGTTAAAAACCATTTCAATCTTTTGTGCATGGATTGTGCATGATTGTGAACGCATTCCCAGCCTTTGTGCACAATTAGCACAGAAGCTACACTACATTTATTACCCCAATGCTAAGTAAATGGTAGAATCCCTAGAACGGAAATTTGGTTTTAATAAATCTCAATCTTTTGTGCATCGTTTGTGTACAATTGTGCACGCATTCCCAGCTTTTGTGCACCATTGACTCGGGAGTTACAACATATTATTTATAGAAATGCTAAGTTAACGAAAGCATTACTACAAAAAAACAATTTGGTTAAAAACCATCTCAATCTTTTGTGCATTATTTGTGCACGATGGTGCACGCATTCTCAGCCTTTGTGCACAATTAGCGCGGGAGTTACACCACATTAATTACCCCTATGTTAAGTAAATGGTAGCATCCCTACAAACGCAAATTTGATTAAAAACCATCTCACTCTTTTGTGCATCGTTTATGCACGATCGTGCCCACATTCTCAGCCATTGTGCACAATTACCTCGGGAGTTGCACCACATTAATTACACCTATGCTAAGTAAATGGCAGCAAACATACAAACGAAATTTGATTAAAAACCATCTCAATTTTTTGAGCATCCTTTGTGCACAGTTGTGCACGCATTCCCAGCCTGTGTGCACAATTAACGAGGGAGTTACAGCATATTATTTATAGGGATGCTAAGTTAACGACAGCATCACTACAAAACACAATTTGGTTAAAAACCATCTCAATCTTTTGTGCATTGTTTGTGCACGATTGTGCACGCTTTGCCAGCCTTTGTGTACAATTGACTCGGGAGTTACAGCATATTATTTATAGAAATGCTAAGTTAACGACAGCATCCCTTCAAAAAAAATTGGTTAACAACCATCTCAATCTTTTGTGCATTGTTTGTGAACGATGATGCACCCATTCCCAGCCTTTGTTCACAATTAGCTCGGGAGCTACACCACATTAATTACCCCTATGCTAAGTAAATAGTAGCATCCCTACAAACGCAAATTTGATTAAAAACCATCTCAATCTTTTGTGCATCGTTTCTGCACGATTGTGCACGCATTCCCATCCTTTGTGTACAATTATTCGGGAATTACAGCATATTATTTATATGGATGCTATGATAACGGCAGCATGTATACAAACGACAATTTGTTTAAAAATCATCTCAATATTTTGTGCATCATTTCGGCACGCATTCCCAGCCTTTATGCACAATTACCTCGGGAGCTACACCACAATAATTACACGTATGCTAAGTAAACGACAGCATCACTACAAACGCACATTTTATTAAAAACCATCTCAATCTTTTGTGCACGATTGTGCACGCATTACCAGTCTTTGGGTACAATTTGTTCGGGAGCTACGCCACATTAATTACCCCTATGCTAAGTAAATTGCAGCATCCATACAAACTCAAATTTGATAAAAAACCATATTAAGCTTTTGTTCGTTGTTTATGCAAGATTGTTCACGCATTTCCAGCGCTATTAGCTTGGGAGCCATTCCACATTTATTACGCCTATAGTAAGTAAACGGCAGCATCCCTACAAAGGCAAATTTGATAAAAAAAACCATCTCAATCATTTGTGCATCGTATGTGCACGATTGTGCACGTATTAAAAGCCCTTGTGCACAATAACTCGGGAGGTACATCATATTATTTATAGAGATGCTAAGTTATCGAGAGCATCCCTACAAACGCCAATTTGGTTAAAACCATCTCAATGTTTTTCCATCGTTTGTGCACGATTGCCCACGCATTCCCAGTCTTTGTGTACAATTAGCTCGGGAGCTACACCACATTAATTACACCTATGCTAAGTAAATTGCAGCATCCATACAAACGCAAATTTGTTTAAAAAACATTTCAATCTTTTGTGCATCGTTTGTCCACAATTGTGCACGCATTCCCAACCTTTGTGCACAATTTGCTCGGGAGCTACACCATATTATTAAACCTATGATAACTAAATGGCAGCATTTCTATAAACGAAAATTCGGTGAAAATCAATCTCAATCTTTTGTGCATAAATAATGCACGCATTCCCAGCCTTTGTGCACAATTAGCAAGGGAGCTACAGAACAATAATTACCTCTATTGTAAGTAAACGGCAGCCTCCATACAAACGCAAATTTGATTAAAAACCATCTCAATTTTATATGCATCGTTTCTGCACGTTTGTGCACGCATTAAAAGCCTTTGTGCACAAAATAACTAGGTAGTTACAACATATTATTTATAGGGATGCTAAGTTAACGACAGCAACCCTACAAACGCAAATTTGATTTAAAAGCATTTCAATCTTTTGTGCATCGTTGTGCACGAATGCGCACGCATTCCCAGCATTTGTGCACAATTAGCTGTGGAACTACATCACATTAAATTCACCTACGATAAGTAAATATCAGCACCCCTAATGACACAAATTTGATTAAAAACAATCTCAAAATTTTGCGCATTTTTGTTCACGATGGTGCACGCATTCCCAGCCTTTGTGCACTATTAGCTCGGGAGCTACATCACAATAATTTAACCTATGCTAAGTAAATGGCAGCATCCCTACAAACGCAAATTTGATTAAAAATCATCTCAACATTTTGTGCATCGTTTGTGCACGTATTCAGAGTCTTTGTGCACAATTAAGTCGGGAGTTACAGCATATTATTTATAGGGAAGCTATGTTAAAGAGAGCATACCTACAAAACCAAATTTGGTTAAAGACCATCTCAAACCTATGTGCATAGTTTGTGCACCATTGTGCACACATTCCCAGCCTTTGTGCACAACTAACTCGGGAGCTACACCACATTAATTATACCTATGCCAAATAAATGGTAGCATTCCTACAAACGCGAATTTGACTAAAAACCATCTCAATCTTTTGCGCATCCTTTGCGCACAGTTATGCACGCATTCCCAGCCTTTTTGCACAATTAGGTTGGTAGCTACACTATATTATTAAACCTATGCTAAGTAAATGGCAGCATCCCTACAAACTAAAATTCGGTGAAAATCCATCTCAAAGTTTTGTGCATCAATTGTGCACGCTTTCCCAGCCTTTGTGCGCAATTAGATAGGGAGCTACACCACAATAATTACCAGTTTCCTAAGTAAACGGCAGCATTCATACAAACGCAAATTTGACTAAAAACGATCTCAATCTTTTGTGCATCGTTAGTGCACGATTGTGCACGCATTCCGAGCCTTTGTGCGCAATTAGCACGGGAGAAACAACACATTAATTACACCTATGCTATGTAAACGGCAGCATCCCTACAAATTCAAATTCGATTAAAAACCCTCTCAATCTTTTGGGCATCGTTTGTGTACGATTGTGCACGCAATCCAAACGTTTGTGCACAATAAGCTCGTTAGCTATACCACATTATTACACATATGCTAAATAAATTTAAGCATCCCTACAAACGCAAATTAGAATAACAAAACCATCTCAACCTTTTGTTCATCGTTTCCGCACGATTGTGCACGCATTCTTAGCCTTTGTGCAGTATGAACTCGGGAGGTACATCACATTATTTTTATCCTATTGTAAGTAAGTGCTAGCATCCCTACCGACGCAAATTTGGTTAAAAACCATCTCGATCTTTTGTGCATCGTTTGTGCAAGATTGTCTAAGCATTCCCAGTCTTCGTGTACAATTAACTCGGGAGTTACAGCATATTATTTATAGGGATGCTAAGTTAACGACAGCAACCCTACAAACGCCAATGTGGTTAAAAACCATTTATATCTTTTGTGCATCGTTTGTACACGATTGTGCTCGCATTCCCAGCCTTTATGCACAATTAACTCTTGAGTTACAGCTTATTATTTATAGGGATTCTAGGTTAAAACAGTATTCCTAAAAACGCCAATTTGATTAAAAAACAGGTCATTCTTTTGTGTAGCGTTTGTGCACGAATGTGCACGCATTCTGAGCCTTTGTGCAGAAATAGCTCGGGAGCTACAGCACATTAATTACACCTATGCTAAGTACATCGCAGCATCCCTACAAACGCAAATTTGATAGAAAACAATATCTATCTTTTGTGCATTGTTTGTGCACAATTGTGCACGCATTAAAACCTTTGTGCACAATTAACTCGGGTGTTACAGCATTTTATTTATATTGATGCTAAGTTAACGACAGCATCCCTACAAACGCGAAATTCGGTAAAAACGATCTCAATCTTTCGCTTAATGTTTGTACATGATTGTCCACGCGTTCCCAGTTTTGTTCACAATTAGCTCCGGAGATACAACACATTAATTACACCTATGCTAAGTAAATGGCAGCATCCATTCAAACGCAAATTTCAATAAAAAACATCTCAATTTTTGGGCATCGTTTGTGCACGCATTCCCAGCCTTTGTGCACTATTAACTCGGGAGCTGCATCACAGTAATTTAAACTATGCTAAGTAGATAACAGCATCCCTACAAACGCAAATCTAGTTAAAAACCATCTCGATCTTTTGTGCATCGTTTGTGCAAGATTGTCTAAGCATTCCCAGTCTTTGTGCACAATTAACTTGGGAGTTACAGCATATTATTGATAGGGATGCTAAGTTACTTACAATAACCCTACAAACGCCAATGTGGTTAAAAACCATTTATATCTTTTGTGCATCGTTTGTACACGATTGTGCTCGCGTTCCCATCCTTTCTGCACAATTAACTCGGGGGCTACAGCATATTATTTATAGGGAAGCTAAGTTAACGATAGCAAATCTACAAACGCCAATTTGGTTAAAAACGATCTCAATCCTTTCTCCATCGTTTGAGCACGATTGTTCACGCATTCCCAGCCTTTGTGTGCAATTAGCTGGGAGCTACACCACGTTAATCACCCCTATGCTAAGTAAACGGCAGCATCCATACAAACGCAAGTTTGATTAAAAACCTTCTAAATCCTTTGTGCATCGATTGTCCACGATTGTGCACGCATTCCCAGCCTTTTTGCACAACTAGCTTGGTAGCTACACTATATTATTAAACCTATGCTAAGTAAATGGCAGCATCCCTACAAACTAAAATTCGGTGAAAATCCATCTCAATGTTTCCTGCATCAATTGTGCACGCTTTCCCAGCCTTTGTGCACAATTAGATAGGGAGCTACACCACAATAATTACCAGTTTCCTAAGTAAACGGCAGCATCCATACAAACGCAAATTTGATTAAAAACGATCTCAATCTTTAGTGCATCGTTTGTGCACGATTGTGCACGCATCCCCAGCCTTTGTGCACAATTAGCTCGGGAGGAACACCACATTAATTACACCTATGCTAAGTAAACGGCAGCATCCCTACAAATTCAAATTTGATTAAAAACCCTCTCAATCTTTTGGGCATCGTTTGTGTACGATTGTGCACGCAATCCAAACGTTTGTGCACAATAAGCTCGTTAGCTATACCACATTAATTACACATATGCTAAATAAATTTAAGCATCCCTACAAACGCAAATTAGAATAAAGAAAACATCTCAATCTTTTGATCATCGTTTGTACACGATTGTGCAAGCATTCCGAGCCTTTGTGCAGTATTACTCGGGAGCTACATCACATTAATTTATCCTATTCAAAGTAAATGCTAGCATCAATACCAACGCAAATTTGGTTAAAGACCTTCTCGATCTTTTGTGCATCGTTTGTGCAAGATTGTATAAGCATTCCCAGTCTTTGTGTACAATTAACTCGGGAGTTACAGCATATTATTTATAGGGATGCTAAGTTAAAGACAGCAACCCTACAAACGCCAATTTAGTTAAAAACCATCCCAATCTTTTGTGCAACGTTTGAGAAAAAATATGCACGCATTCCCAGCCTTTATGCACAATTAACTCTTGAGTTACAACTTATTATTTATAGGGATTCTAGGTTAAAACAGTATTCCTAAAAACGCCAATTTGATTAAAAACCAGGTCATTTTTTTGTGTAGCGTTTGTGCACGAATGTGCACTCATTCTGAGCCTTTGTACAGAATTAGCTCGGGAGCTACACCACTTTAATTACACCTATGCTAAGTACATCGCAGCATCCCTACAAACGCAAATTTGATAGAAAACAATCTCTATCATTTGTGCGTTGTTTGTGCACGATTGTGCACGCATTAAAACCTTTGTGCACAATTAAATAGGGTGTTACAGCATTTTATTTATATTGATGCAAAGTTAACGACAGCATCCCTATAAACGCCAAATTCGATAAAAACGATCTCAATCTTTTTCGTAATGTTTGTATATGATTGTCCACGCGTTCCCAGTTTTGTTCACAATTAGCTCCGGACCTACACCACATTAATTACCCTTATGCTAAGTAGATAAAAGCATCCATTCAAACGCAAATTTCAATAAAAACCATCTCAATTTTTGGGCATCGTTTGTGCACGATTGTGCACGCATTCCCAGCCTTTGTGCACTATTAACTCGGGAGCTACATCACATTAATTTAAACTATGCTAAGTAGATAACAGCATCCCAACAAACGCAAATCAAGTTAAAAACCATCTCGATCTTTTGTGCATCGTTTGTGCAAGATTGACTAAGCATTCCCAGTCTTTGTGCACAATTAACTTGGGAGTTACAGCATATTATTGATAGGGATGATAAGTTACTTACAGCAACCCTACAAACGCCAATGTGGTTAAAAACCATCTAAATCTTTTCTGCATCGTTTGTACACGATTGTGCTCGCATTCCCAGCCTTTCTGCACAATTAACTCGGGAGCTACAGCATATTATTTATAGGGAAGCTAAGTTAACGACAGCAAATCTACAAACGCCAATTTGGTTAAAAACGATCTCAATCCTTTCTCCATCCTTTGAGCACGATTGTTCACCCATTCCCAGCCTTTGTGTGCAATTAGCTGGGAGCTACACCACGTTAATCACCCCTATGCTAAGTAAATGGCAGCATCCATACAAACGCAAATTTGATTAAAAACCTTCTAAATCCCTTGTGCATCGTTTGTCCACGATTTTGCACGCATTCCCAGCCTTTTTGCACAATTAGCTCGGTAGCTACACTATATTATTAAACCTATGCTAAGTAAATGGCAGCATCCCTACAAACATAAATTCGGTGAAAATCCATCTCAATGTTTTGTGCATCAATTTTGCATGCTTTCCCAGCCTTTGTGCACAACTAGGTAGGGAGCTACACCACATAATTACCCTTATTCTAAGTAAACGGCAGCATCCATACAAACGCAAATTTGATCAAGAACGATCTCAATCTTTTGAGCATCGTTTGTGCACGATTGTGCACGCATCCCCAGCCTTTGTGCACAATTAGCTGTGGAACTACATCACATTAAATTCACCTATGATAAGTAAATATCAGCACCCCTAATGACACAAATTTGATTAAAAACCATCTCAAACTTTTGTGCATCGTTTGTTCACGATGGTGCACGCATTCCCAGCCTTTGTGCACTATTAGCTCGGGAGCTACATCACAATAATTTAGCCTATGCTAAGTAAATGGCAGCAACCCTACAAACGCAAATTTGATTAAAAATCATCTCAACATTTTGTGCATCGTTTGTGCACGATTGTGCACGCATTCAGAGTCTTTGTGCACAATTAAGTCGGGAGTTACAGCATATTATTTATAGGGATGCTATGTTAAAGAGAGCATACCTACAAAACCAAATTTGGTTAAAGACCATCTCAAACTTATGTGCATAGTTTGTGCACCATTGTGCACACATTCCCAGCCTTTGTGCACAACTAACTCGGGAGCTACACCACATTAATTATAAATATGCCAAATAAATGGTAGCATCCCTACAAACGCGAATTTGATTAAAAACCATCTCAATCTTTCGCGCATCCTTTGCGCACAGTTGTGCACTCATTCCCAGCCTTTTTGCACAATTAGGTTGGTAGCTACACTATATTATTAAACCTATGCTAAGTAAATGTCAGCATCCCTACAAACTAATATTCGGTGAAAATCCATCTCAATGTTTTGTGCATCAATTGTGCACGCTCCCAGCCTTTGTGCGCAATTAGATAAGGAGCTATACCACTATAATTACCAGTTTCCTAAGTAAAGGGCAGCATCCATACAAACGCAATTTGATTTGAAAACGATCTCAATCTTTTGTGCAACTTTGTGCACGATTGTGCACGCATTCCCAGGCTTTGTGCACAATTAGCTCGGAAGCTACAGCATATTATTAAACCTATGCGAAGTAAATGGTTACATCCCTACAAACGAAAATTCTGTGAAAATCCATCTCAATATTTTTGCTTCATTTGTGCACGATTGTGCACGCATTCCCAGCCTTAATGCACAATTAACTCTGGAGTTACAGGTTATTATTTATAGGGATTCTAGGTTAAAACAGTATCCCTAAAAACGCCAATTTGGTTACAAACCATCTCAATCTTTGTGCAACGTTTGAGCACGATTGTGCACGCATTCCGAGCCTTTGTGCAGTATTAACTCGGGAGCTACATCACAATAATTTATTATATTCTAAGTAAGTGCCAGCATCCCTACCAACGCAAATTTGGTTAAAAACCATCTCGATCTTTTGTGCATCGTTTGTGAAAGATTGTCTACGCATTCCCAGTCTTTGTGTACAATTACTCGGGAGTTACAGCTTATTATTTATAGGGATTCTAGGTTAACGACAGCAAATCTACTAACGCCAATTTGGGTAAAAACGATCTCAATCCTTTCTCCATCGTTTGAGCACGATTGTTCACGCATTCCCAGCCTTTGTGCACAATTAGTTCGGGAGCTACACCACATTAATTACACCAAAGCTAAGTGAAGGGCAGCATTACTACAAACGCCCATTTGATTAAAAACCCGAACAATCTTTTGTGCATCGTTTGTGCACGAATGTGCACGTACTCTCAGCCTTTGTGCACAATTAGCTCGGGAGCTACTCCACATAAATTACACCTATGGTAAGTAAATCGCAGCATCCCTATAAACGCAAATTTCATAAAAAACCATCTCAATCTTTTGTGCATCATTTGTGCACGATTGTGCACGGAATAAAAACCTTTGTGCACAATTAGCTCGAGTGTTACAGCATATTATTTATATTGATGCTAAGTTAACGACAGCATCTCTACAAACGCCAAATTGGTTAAAAGCGATCTCAAACTTTTGTGCGTCGCTTGTACACGATTGTCCACGCGTTCCCAATCTTTGTGCACAATAAGCTCCGGAGCTACACCACATTGATTACCCTTATGCTAAGTAAATAGCAGCATCCATTCAAACGCCAATTTGAATAAAAACAATCTCAATCTTTTGTGCATCGTTTGTCCACGATTGTGCACGCATTAAAAGCCTTTGTGCACTATTAATTCTGGAGTTACATCACATTAATTTAACCTATACTAAGTATATAACAGCATACCTACAAACGCAAATTTGGTTAAAAACCATCTCGATCTTTTGTGCATCGTTTGTGCACGCATTCCCAGTCTTTGTGCACAAACAACTCGGGAGTTACAGCATATTATTGATACGGATGCTAAGTTACTTACAGCAACTCTACAAACGCCAATTTGGTTAAAAACAATTTCAATCTTTTGTGCATCCATTGTGCATGATTGTGCCCGCATTCCCAGTCATCCTG
Organism: Lepisma saccharinum; assembly: GCA_022664845.1. Lineage (NCBI taxonomy): Eukaryota > Metazoa > Arthropoda > Insecta > Zygentoma > Lepismatidae > Lepisma > Lepisma saccharinum. The sequence goes on from JAGDQP010008131.1 coordinate 56,861, forward strand.
CACAATTAGCTCGGGAGCAAGACCACATTAATTACACCTATGCTTAGTAAAGGGCAGCATCCATACAGACGCAAATTTGGTTAAAAACCATCTCGATCTTTTGTGTATCGTTTGTGTAAGATTGTCTAAGCATTCCCAGTCTTTGTGTACAATTAACACGGGGGCTAAACCACATTAATTACCCCCATACTAAGTAAAAGCAGCATCCATACCAACGCAAATTTGATTAAAAACCATCTCAATTTTTTGCATTGTTTGTCCATGATTGTGCACGCATTCCCAGCCCTTTTGCACAATTAGCTCGGGAGCTACACCATATGATTAAACATATGCTAAGTAAATAGCAGCATATATTCAAACGCCATTTTGATTAAAAATTATCTCAATCTTTTGTGCATCGTTTGTACACGATTGTCCACGAATTCCCAGTCTTTGTGCACGATAAGCTGGGAGCTACACCACATTAATCACCCCTATGCTAAGTAAATGGCCGCAACCATACAAACGGAAATTTGATTAAAAACCATCTCAATCTTTTGTGCATCCTTTGAGCACAATTAGCTCGGGAGCTTCGCCTCATTAATTACACTTATGATAAGTAAACGGCAGCAATACTACGAACGCAAATTTGATTAAAAACTAGGTCAATCTTTTGTGCATCGTTTGTGCACGAATGTGCATGCATTCTCAGTCTTTGTGCACAATTAGCTCGGGAGCTACTCGACATTAATTACACCTATGCTAAGTAAATCGAGGCATCTCTACAAACGCAAATTTGATAGAAAACCATCTCAATCTTTTGTGCATCGTTTGTCGACGATTGTGCACGCATTGAAAGCCTTTGTGCACAATTAACTCGGGTGTTACAGCATATTATTTATATTGATGCTAAGTTAACGACAGCATCCCTACAAACGCCAAATTGGTTAAAAACGATCTCAATCTTTTGTGCATCGTTTGTACAGGATTGTTCACGCGTTCCCAGTCTTTGTTCACAATTATCCCCGGAGCTACACCACATTAATTACCCATATGCTAAGTAAATGGCAGCATCCATTGAAAGGCAAAGTTGAATAAAATCCATCTCAATCTTTTGTGCATACTTTGTGCACGATTGTGCACGCATTCCCAGCCATTGTGCACTGTTAAATCGGGAGCTACATCACATTATTTTAACCTATGCTAGGTAAATAACAGCATCCCTACAAACGCAAATTTGGTTAAAATCCATCTCGACCTTTTGTGCATCTTTTCTGCAAGTTTGTCTACGCGTTCCCAGTTTTTGTGTACAATTAACACGGGAGCTACACCACATTAAT